>JAJKFI010032914.1:9144-42451 GCA_029204185.1 Lerista edwardsae | reverse complement strand
TTTGCACGATGGAAATTATGGTGAATGGGAAAGTAGAATCCCATAAAGCTGCTAGAAATGTAATGTGCAAAATGCAACTTGATCTAGGAAAAGGGCTATGCAGTGAGGAATGTTGTATGGAAGACTGGTAAACGGAAAGAAATCCAAATAGTGCAAATGTTCCCCTAGTTGGCATTTTGCCATCCCTCAAGCAACTATGCCACATGATTTTCCTGCTACAGGCCAGGGGTTGGACTAGATTACCTTGTAGGTTCCTTTCAACTCTATGATTCTGTGATCAGAGAGGTGAGCCCCAGGATCACTAACGATTGTGCAAAGGATGCTGGAATTCACCTCTCCAGTTGGATCCTTCTTGATGGGCTCTCCTAAAAATATTACCACCCCATGTGAGTCCTCGGGTTCCTTGCACAGTTGGGCTGGCCCTTGCTGTGCAGTGGACAAAACCCAGAATTTATGCAAGTGTTTCAGTGATAGTCGGGCTTTGCAGACATGCTTCTTTGCAAAGCAAGGCTGCGGCTGAAACTAGTGGCTGTTTTCCCAGTAAATTCATCAACATGCCGATTCTAATTCAGAGTGCTCGATCCCACTTCTGATGTGTATTATCAACATAACATGTTTTGTAGAATCTTGCAGTCCTTCCTTCCTATGAAGAAGGCACACCCGTTGCACATTTAAATAAAAGAAGGGTGTATAAAATCCCTGCACATCAGTTTTATGTGTGCAATGAGCTTTTGGGCAGGAAAGCATCCATAAATTCTGCCCCCAACTAGAAGTCTGAAGAGTCCAGCAATGATTTGCTCTGGCAACCCACCCACAGGTGTCTTATCTCTGGGATATGTCGACTTCCTACCGCTAACCGATACTGTATATGGGAAGGAATTTGAGGATGGCTTCTGGATCATTGTACTGTACTCTGTAACGTGGCTCACACTGACATTTTTACAGTACATTGTTAATTTGTCTGATCATGTCTGATCCACATTTGCCCACATTTATATGGAGGCAATAGTCTGCAGACTGGAAACACGTGCCTATTCAGTTCCAAGCAATTGCTCTGATCACAACAGAATAATCTTTCAGAGACCACATTAGCAGGACATGGGGTGCTTCCAATTCCCCCCCCCCAAAAAAAAAATATTGTCAAGCTGGATCGAAAGATGATTGTGTAGCAAATTCAGCCAAGTGGCCAAAAGTCTTGAAATGACTCACCTTACAAATTATGGTGATTGAGGAGGAGGTTATGAAAATGGGCATAGTTCACCCCAGACTACTGGAAATTCCACTGATGTTTCTGATTTCGAGTCTTTGCTCATAAACTTTAAGGCTTTTGCCATGTTTTGCTTCATCATCTCAAAGCAGCGATTTTCAATGTTTTTCTTCTCACGGTACACTGACATCGTCATCTCCTGTGATGTCACTGTGATGTGATGGAGAATCCAGGAGATGCTTCCTGGTTCTGCGGCTCTGTTCCTAGGGCAACTACCTGTACTAATGAATGTTGCGCCAGTGGAGGAAGAGGGACAGACAATTCGTTGCTATTGACAGTTGCCCTAGGAACAGAGCCGCAGAACCCAGAAGAGTTTGATATTCAACCACTGTACTCTAAACTCCTGCAGCTCAGCTGTGGACCTTTCACGACACACTGATTTGCTGCGGCACTGGTTGAAAATCCAAATGAGCTTAGGGAAAAGAAGACGTCTTTTTGAGTGCAAACTGATGTGCGAGTTTGTGGGGAAACCACTGAGCTGCGCATATTCTCTCGAAAATGCCAGTGATGGGTTGCAGGGAGTCCGGGACAAAATCCTGCATTGAACTGCCTGCAGTGCCCCCGTTTATTCCACCATGGTGCATTGGACTGTATTACTGATAGCACTACTGAGGGGTCCAGCGTTGGCCAAAGCAAGCATTGAGCCCACCGCTGTTCTTTAGTGATGTTCCACGAAGCCATAGTATATGACTGATTGCACATGACATGCAGCAGTTCATATTCCTGGTCCCTCTTGTTATGAGAGACAAATGTCCTGGTTATTTAAAAAAAAAAAAACTCACCTAAAATCCTATATATCCATGTTGCTTCCTCTTTCCTCTTCCTCTAACTGTAGGTGTGAGTGCATATGCATGTTGGGGAGTGGGGGTGGGACTGGAGACTGATTTTCTTAAGGATTCTGCCTCTTGTATACAAAGAAGCCAAAAGGATTTCTTTTTTTTTCATGGGGCCCTTTAACAGTGAGCTTTTTTTGCCATTGGTCTTCATTTCAACCACTTCTGCGATTCTCCTGACACTCTGCCAAGTCAAGCTGAGTGTAGACAATCTGGTTTTGGGATCTTCATAATTTATTATTATAAGTTATTTCAGTAGCCTTGCTGTTTGTGTCCGCATGCATAGGTGCCGTTTATTTTGCAAACTAACTTAACAAATCCTTTTCTGCTTGAGAATTCAAGCAGACAGTGATGCTGAGATAAGGAAGGGAACCTCCACCCCATTCCAGCAAGAGAGATTCTTGCGCAGAAGCAGGCTTCTGTGCGCACAGCCAATGCCATTTACGTCCACATTGTGTTGTTCTTCAGAGTGCCAAATGGTAGATGACGTTTTTGATGGGCCAGTAGTTGTGCGTTGGCTGGATCTGGTCCCCTGGGACTTCA
Source organism: Lerista edwardsae (assembly GCA_029204185.1). Classification (NCBI taxonomy): domain Eukaryota; kingdom Metazoa; phylum Chordata; class Lepidosauria; order Squamata; family Scincidae; genus Lerista; species Lerista edwardsae. The sequence goes on along the minus strand of JAJKFI010032914.1, from coordinate 39,808 downwards.
GGGTTTGCGTACATTTTTGAAACAATTTGCAGAACGATTTTTAAAATGCTCTTCATGTTTTGGATAATGATCAAAATCTCAGTATGGTTGGGAAATATACTTTTTGCCCTGTTACACCTTTTCTGAGGAAATCCTGGCTTCAAGTGTTTTATTTTGGATGTAGGATATTACACACACAGACACTCAGCATCATGTCTTAGGGACACTAGAAAACTATGGAAGGTATTTAAGAATAAAATATTGCTCATAAATATGCTAAAAATGCTTGATTTGAAGATTGTAGTATTTAAAATAATCCAATTTGTCCTCTGTTCCCTTCAGCAGCTAGTACTGCAACCACTTCTCGAATTAGCTACTATTACCTGATATTTGGTCAAAGTTTTTAGCCATTTTCCATGTTGAGGACAATGATGATATTTGTAGTTTATGGCTGATGAAAGACAGATGGAGGGGGACAAACCACAGAAATTGCTCTTTTCTCTTTCCTCCTTTCTTGTATCAGGACTGAATGTATGAATGTATTACAAACCTGTGTGTCTGCGTATGTGCGCGTGTGAAGCTGGACTTTCTGTAAATAGACGACTATGAACTGTGTAAAACCAACCCTTTGTTTGGAATTTATAAAAATATAAATACTGTATTACAAAACTTTCCCGCAAAACGAGTCTTTCAGCATTATTTTTCTTAGACATACACAAGAAGGAATAAACTCAGTTTACCTTGAGTGGCATTTTTTACACAGAGCTGTCCTGTATACAGAAATAGTTCAATGGAATTTACTCCCAGGTAAGTATGCATAGGATTGCCGCCTTGGTCTAAGTAAACACGTACACCTTAAAAGTGCTTTTGATCCTATCTTCTAATCTGCATGTCTGAAAATCAGAAATGGTGTTTTACATGCATTTGTATCAGCTTGCTAAAAATGCTGCTGCACCACGGGAACATGAGTTCCAATGGCACAGCAGCCTGAGAGGTTTGGGCCCTAAGTGTCAAGATAATTAAAGATTCATTGCAGTGCTACTGAGGCAAGTCCATATTATACAATTGCGACAATGTTTGTAATACAACATATTGTCCACTAGAGGGCTGCAGATCCCTTGGGAGATATAGTACAGTCAATCCTCATTATCCCCCAGGGTTAGGTTCCTGGAAATCCTGGCAGAGTAGAGAGTGAATTCACAGATAGCGAATCATTGATCAATAGGGTTAGGTGCAAGGGGTACCTTATCTGCCATCAGAAGAATCCAGCAGAACATAAGAACATAAGAACATAAGAAGAGCCCTGCTGGATCAGGCCAAAGGCCCATCTAGTCCAGCTTCCTGTATCTCACAGCGGCCCACCAGGTGCCCCAGGGAGGCATGAAACAACAAGATCCTGTTGCATCCTGTTGCCACTCCCTTGCACCCGGTACCAGTAGCCCACCACCTTTGTAAGGAGGTTGCACAATCATCATTGCCTATAGCCCACGATGGACCTTTCCTCCAGAAATCTGTCCAATCCCCTCTTAAAGGCATCAAGACCAGATGCCATCACCACCTCCTGTGGCAAGGAGTTCCACAGATTAACTACCCGGTGGGTAAAAAAGGACTTCCTTTTATCTGTTTTAACTCTCCCAACCCTCAGTTTTAGTGGATGCCCCCTGGTTCTGGTGTTTTGAGAGAGGGAAAAGAACATCCCTCTATCGACTTTATCCCTTCCATGCATAATTTTGTATGTCTCAATCATGTCCCCCCTCAGGCGCCTTTTTTCTAGGCTGAAGAGCCCCAAACGCTGCAGTCTTTCTTCATAAGGGAGGTGCCCCAGCCCCGTAATCATTTTAGTTGCTCTCTTCTGCACCTTTTCCAGCTCCACTATGTCCTTTTTGAGATGCGGCGACCAGAACTGGACACAGTATTCCAGGTGTGGCCTTACCATCGATTTGTACAATGGCATGATGATATTGGCTGTTTTATTCTCAGCAGAGACCCTCAAGAAGCTGGCAGAGTGCATCAGGAAGTGCCAAAAGATCTCAGAACGCTGCAGAGACCTTCCAGAGACTGCAGGGATCTTCAGAATGGCACCTGCAACCAGCATGGAGCCCTTAAAATTGGCTGGCAGATGCCATTTTAAAGGGATCAGTGCTGGTCACAGGTGCCCTTCTGAAGATCCCTGCAGCCTCTGGAAGGTCTCTGCATAATGGATGACAAGGACAGAGGTTTACGAGCAGCGAGTAGCAATTCTGCCCCTCGCGGATTAGCAACGTCGCAGATAGTGAGGTCACATAGAAAGAGGATTGACTGTACCTGTTTGGTGACATGGACTTTAATATGCATTTATTTGAAATTAATTTATACCTACTTTTCGTCAAAAGTGCAACAGGAAGTAGCATACAAACAAATATCTAAAAACAAACGTTAAAGGCCGAAAAACTAAACCATGAGGAAAAAAGAGCAGCAAAAAAAAAAAAATTCCTCGAAGGATCAAGTCTGCAAGTTTGGTGTGTTCATGGATCCACCTTTGAACCTAGTAAGTCACATGATGGCTGTGTCCCAGAATGCCTTTAGCCAACAGGCTACTGTGCCAGCTATGTCCTTTCTTAGATCAAGCAAGCCCTTGCTGTAGTTATCAATGTGCTGGTGACATCATGTTCACCTTAAGGCCGAGGGGCTCACAGCTCGAAGATGTGCAAAACTGAGCTCCAAGCAGCTGGGAGCTTGGCAGAGATGTCACAGAGGCCAGCATGCAGCAACCAATGGGGTCTGCGCACTGGAGCAGGGAATATTGAATGGACTACTGTAACCAAGAGTGTAGTTAAAGGGGAGTGGAGCGGGGGGGGGAATACTCCCCTGTTCTTCTGACAACTAATCCAAAAGACATGTCCATTTCTTTTCTGGTTAGTTGGCAACCCAAGTGATGCTGGAGAAGTGTGCTCAGCTAATCATCCTTCTTGGTGTATTAAAAGTACGCAGGACTGTCCCTGTTCTCATTTCTGAAATTCTGGAGGGTATACCATTAGGGCATCTCAGGCCTGTTGAGAGAGACTGTGAGAAGGTTGACTCCTCCTTTTTGTCACTTACACCCCTGCAATGACAAGATAATCCAGAAACTATGGACCGGTCTGTTAGTTTTCAGATCCCCCTTCCTGGGCAAGTCCCAGACTCCTATCCACAGGGCTTTGAGGAAAAAGGCTTTCCCCCAAGAAAATTAAATTAACTGAGAACCTCAGCAAAGTTTGCTACTCTTTTGAGTTCCACTGATTTTTTTTTTATTGCACTACAGTGGCATGTGGTTCAGGAAAATTTTCTCCTCCCCCTGCCTCTTCATTTGTCTGCACGTGACTGATTGCACAGTCCAATTCTTGTCAATGTGCCGTGCTTCCTTTTTGCTCAGAGCTCAGCAGAAAGGAACAGCTGCAAGCTTCTTGTCTCCCTTCACTATGAGTTGGCAGAACCTGCTGGTGGAACTTCTTCTTATCACAGGTGGTGGTAAGTAGACAAATATCTGATGTTATCACTGCATATGAGATATACACAGAGCAGTGGATGTGGATCCCAACCTGGGGGTCTGGACTCCCAAGGGGGTTGTGAACCAATTTTCAGGGGGTCGTGAAGGGCTTGGGGCAGTCACCATTAAGCTGGGCACCACCATCCTGGAAGCTTCATTTTGGCTAATATAAAGAGGCTTCCCCATTCAAATGCCGTTTCCTCAATGCTTGCGGCCGTGAGGGAAATTAGCCTTGCCTTGAGCTTGTCTTGCTGCATGCATATGCATGTGATGAAGTCTCTTTCCGAGCATGAATATCACAGCTTCCATGTGCATGCCTAGGTGAGTCTCAGCACAGGTGAGTCTCAGAGGAATGTAAATACTCTGAAGACTATCTAAAATTTGGCTTCACCACCTTGATGGGCAATGGCATAGAGAAGCCACAGTGTGTTCTGTGCAATGTTGTTCTCAGTGCTGAATCAATCACTGACCTCAAAACTCAAACATCACTTAGATGCAAAGCATTCAGAACATTCTGAATGTGGATAATAAATCCATAAAAAGGATGTGGAGTTCTTTTGACTTATGTGGTTTATTAAAAACCACCACTTCCTGCTTAATGACATCACTTCCGGCCCTAGGTCTTAAGGGGGTCCTGACAGGTTGTCGTACCTTAAAAAGGGGGTCCCGTTGCAAAAATGGTTGGGAACCACTGACATGGAGAGACCAGCAAATCTCGTAGAAAGCAGAGTTCTGGTGAAATTAAGGATAATAGTTGTGTGGAAGAGACAGCTTTAGAGGTTGTGGCTTGTTGTGCAAGATTGAAAAATGGAAGACTTCTGCCTTCCTTTGCATCTGGTCAAAGAGAATCCAACAGGGTTCTCTAGTGACCGCATTCAGCCTATATATTCTGCCCCATCTTTTTGTGATGAATGCATCTGGCTTTAACCATTCTGCCCCAAATGATGCACTTGTAGAACACATACACTGGTCAGAAAGCACTTCCATACTGTTATGTGTACAGTTGTGTAGACATGTTCAGCACTCTCCTTCCGTCCTGTGATTTTTACATACAAAGTGGTGTTTGGGGTTTTTGTTCTTTTTTAAGTTTTTCGGCCATAACTTTTGATAGAATAAAGATATTACACTCTGGGCTTTTCCATTGAATTCTGGGTGAAATTCCACATCAAACAGTATTATTCCGTAAAATAGTGATTTAAAAAATTTGGGGTGCAGTCATGGCACCTGGGGCACCCCGCCCCATAGGTATCTATGCTACTGAGTGTGGCAGCACATCCAAGCCCTCCTGGGCCTATTCCAGCCTGGGGTCGGGATTGCTCTCAGAAGCACATAACTGGCTAACCAAACAACTCTCTTAGTTCTAGTAATGCCAGAAGAAATGAAGATGGCAACAGCAGAATCAACACCCTCAACCACCCAAACCAAAAGCCATGCACAGGCAGAAACTACAATCACTCCTAAGGTGGCAAACATCACACAGACAACTGGCCAAGCTGTAACACATAGAGCAGTGAACACTACAATTGCTGCCACAAGGACACTTGTCACATCTTCTGAACCACGAACGGATCAAACTGGAATTCATATGCCCCTAAAAACAACTCTACCTGCGCAGAGGACAGCCTCAAAATCTGAACCCTCAAGCAGCCAGAAAACTACAATTCCTGTGGTGTCAACAGCTACAGGAAATGCTAACAAGACTGCAGCTGATTCAACCATCAAGCACATCGCACAGTCAACTGCAGCCCAAGCAACGAACTCATGGGCCCACAGCAACAGGACTTCTGTTCGTGCGGAGAGGAAGGTCCCGGCTCCCAGGCCAACAGCCCCCGTTGGGCCAACCCTGGCACCAAAACCATCACCAGCCGCAGTTGGAGCTTACAGTGTTTCTAACGGAACTGCAGAGTGCATTAAAGCACAGATCGGTTTGACAATGATTGTCAAAAACAGCCAGACTGTGAGAGTCCATTTTCCCCATCCCTTGCTTAACAGGTCTAAGCAATATCAGATTAAACCTGGAATTTTAATTCTAGGTCCTAAAAGCAACTTTAGAAGCACTCTTCAATTTGGGCTGGACCACAATCCTAAACTGCGCTGGAATAGTGAGGCCGGCAGGCCTGCGCTAAATCCAGCACAGCTTTGGTGCCCTGGGGAGTCTCCCCTGTGGGTTCCTCGGATCTGCGTCTGCTGTATAGAGCCGAGGAAGACGCGCGGCCCAAATTGGGGCCACGCGGCCTGGGTACAAAGGCTTGGAGGCGGCCTATTGGATGCATCTCAGCCAGCGGCGGCATTTAGCCGGTATGCTGGGCGGGAGGAACGGTTGAGCGACGGCGAAACGGAGCGGAAAGCTACGGGCGAGCTGCTGCTCACCCGTTCCTCCCACCCAGCGTACCGGCTGAATGCCGCCGCTGATCTCAGCCCCACCACCCTCCTCGGGTCGGCATGCCTACCGCCACACCCGCCTCCTATCCAGTTCCGCTTGCCCACCGACCCTCCCCCTGCCCAGAACCACTCTTGCGCCAGCCAAGTTCAGCTGGCGCAGAAGCAGCGCTGTAGTGCCTCGGCTCAGCGCTCAAGGGCCTTTCTAAGATTGCGCCCCCTAGTCTGTCAGGATTCACACTGGTCAGATGAGACACTAAACCAGAGGGAACATGGGGAAGAATTTGTGTGTAAAGAGAAAACGTGGTTTTGTAGCCTTGATTCCTTGTTTTATTCTTTACACTTTGATCCTACCTCCCTTTCATGGACCTCAGAATGAAGGTTTCCCCTTTTTACCATCACAACAACTCTTTAAGGTAGATTAGGGTGGGAGATAGTGCCTGGTTGTCAAAGAGCCCAATCCTATCCAACTTTCCAGCACTGATGAAGCTATGCCAATGCAGTGGCCTGCCAGTTATGGAGGTCTCCTCAAAGTAAGGGTATATTGGTTTCTTTACCTCGTTGCTTCATTGTGGCTACATCAGCTCTGGAAAGCTGGATAGGATTGGGCCAAAAGCAGTGATGGGATCAGCTAACGACTTGGGGGAACGCTGGGCGGGCAGCAGGAAGGCTGGGTGGGACTTCTGGGTGATTGACAGCCCGTCCGTCCGGGTCCGCCACCCGCCCGCCAGCCGCATGGGCTGCCCCCATGTGGCGCGCCCCGCCGCTGCGCGCCCTGGCACTCGGGGGGGCCCCGCCCCCGGTAAGTGGGTGCCCCCTCCGAGGCCAGGGCAGCCCGTACAGCGGGCGGGCAGGCAGCGGACCCGGACTGACTGGCTGTCAATCACCCGGAAGTCCCGCCCAGCCTTCCTGCTGCCCGCCCAGCGTTCCCCCAAGTCGTTAGCTGATCCCATCACTGCCCAAAAGTCTCCCAACAAGAACATAAAGACAAGAGTCCCACCAGATCAGGCCAAAGGTCCATCCAGTGCAGTGTCCTGTATCTCACAGCGACCCACCAAATGCCTCAGGGAGCCCGCAAGACACAAGATACTTGCATCTTGTTGCCACTCCCCAGCTTCTGGCATTCTGAGGTAGTCTAGCTCTAAAATAAGAGGCTGCACCACCCATCATTGCCTGTAGTCTGTGATGGACGTTTCCATCCCCTTTTAAAGCCACCTAAGCCAGATGCCATCACTACCTCCTGTGGCAAGGAGTTCCACAGATTAATTACCCAATGGGTAAAAAGTATTTTCTTTTATTAATTCTTCCAATACTTGGTTTTAGTGGATTTCCCTTCGTTCTGGCGTTGTGAGAGAGGGAAAAGAGCATCCCTCCATCCATCCCATGCATAATTTTGTATGTCTCAATCATGTCCCCCACCTCAGGCCTTTCATAAGTGTGGGACTCCAAAGCCATCACACATCAGAATGGAAGCTCGTGTCGGACTGGGTTGCAATTCATGCCCAGATGTTCTTTCTCTTCCACAGCAAAACCCAGAATATCTTAATGTTGATCCCAATGTCACCCACACCACAGGAGTATGTGGAAATGGGCAAGCGTCTATAACAATCTTGTTTCAAGGTGGCTTCATTCGCTTCCACTTTATCAAGGTAAGAGCTTTATCAGAACCAATTATTTCGGATCCATGATGTTGGGAATTTCCCTTGGAGCAAAGAGGTTGTCTTGCCTCCTCCCATTTGCCCCCGATCCATTTCCACAAGGCTGTTCTTGGTGCCTTGTGAGGCCTAGAAAGGGCCCAGATCCACTGCCTTCCCGCTTCTTCTCCCAACTATGTATTTTGCCTTCCCTGTGTACTTTGAGCATCAGTCACACTTCAGCCTCAGCCAGTGACTTTGTGGGACCTGTGGCAGGACGGGAGAAGAAAGTGTAATGTTACGGTTGCCTGGCAACTGTCCCCTGGACCGGGTTGCACATTGTGTGGGAGCAGCCTGGTCAGGCTCTGGGCTCTGGGTCAGCAACTTGTGGTCTTGGATGAAGAACCCCTAACCCTCTCTGTGGCCTGCTGGCAAGTCCCATAGACCAGTGATTTTCAGTGTTTTTCTTCTCACAGCACACTGACCTCTATGGTCTTCTCTATGGTTTTTGCCTCTTGGGATGTCACTTCCGGCTTCTGGGAGGCTCTTCCGGGTTCTGTGGCTCTGTTTCTAAGGCAATCGTCTGTGGTAATGAATTATCTGTTCATCACTACAGACAGTTGCCCTAGAAACAGCCACAGAACCCAGAAGAGTTTTTCAGCTATTTTCAACCACTGCGCTCCAAACTCCTATGGCACACCTGCAGGCCTTTTGTGGCACACTGATTGCAAATTGCTGCCATAGACACTACACAGACACCAACATGCAATAGGTGCCCTGACTTTCACACCACATACGGTGGTGGTCACAGCAGAGCCAGTGCAGTGTACTAGCTAGCATGTTAGCTAGGACTCATGTTCCAAACCCCACACGCATCCATACTTGGACCTTGAGGGCTGTTGGGAAGATTACTGGGGGAGGGAAGATGGGGGAACCACATATGTCACCCTGAACTGCTTGGAGGAAGGGCAGGATTCAACATGTGCATCAAATGACAATGAAGGTCTATTGGTTCACATTGTTCAAAGGCACAAAGTGTTGCCTTTTCCAGGCTTAGACAATGTGCTTCCCTCCAGAAGTGCCATCCAGAGGCAAAGTGAAGCAGGGCCAGAGTCAATTTTCTCAAGTATTAAAGAGGAAATTGCACAACAACTCATTGTATGGAAAAACTCCTTGCTTGCCTCACTTTCTTGTTTCAACTGTTTGCTCTGGGTGTGTGCTGTTCTCATCCAGAAGGCAGCAAGTAAGCGTGTTCAATGATGGTCATTCAGTTGACCTGGAATGGCTTCAGTGAAAATGCTGAGGTAAAATGTTGAGTGTTTGCTGGCCCTTCCCTCACTCTCCAAGAGCCACTCAGCCAGACACCGCAGAAGCTATTCTTCCCTTCAGGTTTCTGAGGCTGTTGAGGCTTGAAGCTCTATGCGGGGCACATATGGACAGTTCCATATTAAGTTGCTGGGGTCCCATACTGGGAAGCCTCATTGTGCTCCCCCCCCATTCCTAGAAGGCACATTGGATGATACTGTGGCCATTACTGAGGGCTTAAGGGTCAGCCCAGATAGCAGGTGGCCTTCAGTCAGTGTCCAGCTTAAGACACTCAGGGAGCAATCCTAACCTGGAGTTTGGCCAGCACAAGGAACACCGTAAAGCATGTTTGGACCACTCTTGGAGTCAGGACCACTCTTGGAGTCAGGGAGGTGTGCTGGCCTCTCTGACTCCGAGAGTGGTCCAAACATACTTAATTGTGTTCCTTGTGCTGGCCAAACTTTGCTGGCCTAACTGTGCCGGCCTAAGTCCACGTTAGGATTGTGCTCTTTGACAGTACAACTGGCTGGTCCCCACAATCATTCAAGGTGAATATTTCAACCACACACCTGGTACACCACCACACACCACACACCTGGTTCCATTCCCATGCGGAAGGGGGGGGGGGCAAAATGTCTGAGTTATCCCTAATATTGTTGTTAGGCATTTCTTTACAGTTTATCAATAATAAATGCAACAAAAAGCCCCCCTTTGTGTATTAAACGTGGAAAAAAATAATAATAATAATAGTAGTAGTAGTAGTAGTAGTAGTAGTAGTAGTAGTAGTAGTATTTATATACCGCCTTTCTTTGGCCATTAGGTTGCTCCTCTGTCTTTAATAACATTACCAAAAGGTTTTAATAGGCTGTCAATCTAAGCTGCAGTCCTATACATGCTCAGTGGCACTTACTTTTGAGTAGACATGCATAAGATTACACTGTAAGTCTATGTTTTCAAAGCAGCATTGTTGACTAAGAGGTGATTTTGCATAAAAGTGTCTTTTTTTTCCAGAATGGAGAGAGATATTTCGTCGGTGTCATTGAAGCCAGTTTAACAGTGTCTTCTGAGAGTAAGTGCAATACTTCTCCTCCCACCCACCTTGAATCAGAGCTATTCTGGACAGCAATGGCAACACGCAAGAATGGCTCCGACCCCTGTGCATTGCTGCCTGGAATGGCTCCAACAGCGAGTGGGAGGAGCCACTTACATGGTGCATTGCGGCACCTGATGTCCTTTCCATGCCACCTCCCCTCTGACCGCGCTACTGTTTCACATGCATCATTTTGCTACACTCTCACCAACTTTCTCTGGATTGCATTTACTGGGTTAATGTTCTTTGGCAGAGGGAAAAATGTGGATGTCCTACGCATCAAGTTAGGCACACTTGAAGTCAATGGAATTTAAAAACACACATTTAAGCACTTCAGTCTTACTGATTTCTTTGGAGCTGGCTCTCTATGGAATGTAGAGTTGCAGCCAGTTCTTCTTTTTCTGAAAACTCCCCCAGCAATAGTCAGAGGCAGAACGCCACTTTCACCCATTCGCTAGCCTACTCATGTAATAATCTGTCTCCTTGTTTGTGGAGCAAACAAACCTCCACTGTCAGGTGCCCAGATTCAGGGCACAATCCTAACCTTGAATTAGGCCAGCAAAGTTTGGCTGGCACAAGGGCCACCATAAAGCATGTTTGTCAGGGAGGATGGCACATGTCTGTGTGCTGGTCACTCTGACTCTGAGAGTGGTCCAAACATACTTTACAGTGGCCCTTGTGCCAGCCAAACCTTTCTGGCCTAACTGTGCTGACCTAACTCCAGGTAAGGATTGCACCCTCAAGCAAAGTTCAGATGCCATGGCTGGAGAGGTGGCATGTATGTGAAGTAAGGTGTGTTTGGTTGGCAGGCTGTGGTTGGCAGAGTTCCTATCTGAAGGTACAGAGGCATAATCCCGTGGCATGGAATCTGCTCTCCAGGGTCATCTGAAGGATTCTGGTCTGTGGTGTTGGAGCCAATTAGTAGCAACTTTAGTTGTGTGTGTGTGTGTGTGTGTGTGTGTGTGTGTGTGTGTGAGTGTGAGTGTGTGTGTGAATTTTCCTTAAGACTGGTGCAAGGGCAAAACATTACAAAATCCCCACGTGCCATAAGCTCACTCCTGATAGCCCCCCTCACAGCTTCTATTTTAATCTTTTTAAAAGACAGAAATCACGCTTATGTAGGGGTGGGTTTTTGTTGAAAACTGCATTTTGGGTGTTAACAACCGCCTTTGGCGGTTAAAATTCCTGAATAAAAACACAAAACACTGCATTTTGGTGTTTAAGATAAGAACTTAAGAAGAGCCCTACTGGATCAGGCCAAAGGCCCATCTAGTCCAGCTTCCTGTATCTCACAGTGGCCCACCAGGTGCCCCACGGAGGCATGAGACAACAAGATGCTTGCATCCTGTTGCCACTCCCTTGCACCCAGTACTCTGAAGTAGCCCACCACCATTGTAAGGAGGTTGCACAATCCATCATTGCCTATAGCCCACAATGGACCTTTCCTCCAGAAATCCGTCCAATCCCCTCTTAAAGGCAGACCAGATGCCATCACCACGTCCTGTGGCAAAGAGTTCCACAGATTAACTAACCGCTGGGTAAAAAAGTACTTCCTTTTATCTGTTTTAACACTCCCAACCCACAGTTTTAGCGGATGCCCAGATATTGTCCAGATATGGAAATAGACTATTTTTCCAATTAGAAATAATACTGTGGCTCAATCTGCTGACACTGTATCACCTGTATCATCTACCTAGTACACTTTTAAAGCATTTAAAATTAATAAAAATGAGTACTTGGATTGAGAATGTAGAATAAAAACACATAACACTGCAATTTGCGATTTTAATCCAGAAATTTTGGAAAAACGTATCACCAAAAAAACACATCCCTATGCATATGACACAAATAGCACGTGTCTGGTTTGCCTTGCCTAACTACATGTCATGAGAATCAGGCCACAATCCTAACCAACCTTCCAGCACCAGGGTAGGGGCAGTGCAGCTCCTACATAAGGGAGCAAACATTCCCTGACCTTGAGGAGGCCTCCATGACTACTACCCCACTGCAGGATGCAGCATATGCCCCATTGGCACAGCTTGGTCAGTGCTGGAAAGTTGGTTAGGATTTGGGCCTCAAGTGCTCAGCTTTTCTACACTTCTGTTTTACCATAAAGAGAAGCCGCAGAGGAGGGTAGATCTGGATCAGGATGTGGTGGGGGCCTTTAATCCTTTGCCCCCACCAGCCTTGGGGCCAAATTCTATCCAATTTTCCAGCCCTGATATAGTCATTGCAATGGGGTGTGTGCTGCATTCTGTGGTGGTGGTAAGTCACAGGGGCCTCCCCAAGGTAAGGGAACGTTTGTTGGCATAACTTGGGGCTCCATTGCTGCTGCATCAGCACCAGAAACTTGGATAGGATTGCATCCTTGATCTGCATCACCCCTTCCAATGCTGCCATTTATGGTAAAAAAAAAAAATCCCAAGCACAGAAGAATTAGGCATGCATTTCTAATAAAGCACTGTTTGGCTTTTAATGCATCCATTGTCCAGCCAATTATCCTTTCACTCTCACCAAAATTCTTTCTGCACTTTTCATTTTATGTCCTTCAGGTACCCCATACAGTGGAATCAAAACTGAGCAGCTCTTTTCAACTCCGGTAGGGAGCTGCTTTAAGTGCCTCACTAAGCAAACCGTGGACATGGCCAGTAATTTTCAGCTGTGGATGGTCAACTCCCAGCTTCAAGCCTTTGATATTGTTGGCAACCAATTTGGAAAAGGTAAGTCACTGGGCAACCTTTGGGCCAACGCTCAGGGTTGTCTTACAGAATGCAGGTGTGCATCTGGCAACAGCTGTAGCCCTTTTCACCTGAGAATAGTGCAGCCTTCGTTCACAGATGGGGCGGGGCAGGGAACTCCACCCCCTATCCCAGACCCACATGCATTCAGCGCAAGGTCTGAACAGAGTCTCAATAGTTGCATCAGTATTTAGAGATCTTGTCTTTGTTGGGGATCCTGGTTGTACAGGGAAGGTCTACTGTTGTATAACTTGTATGCACAAAACTTTATTCACACTTTTGTGTAGAAATCAAAAGTAGGATAATCAGTGTGACACCCCCCCCCCCATGCATTCAATGAATATACATTGCTGTATTCCACTGGGGTGCAATCCTAACCAACTTTCCAGCACTGACCTAGCTGTGCCAATGGGGCATGTGCTGCATCTTGCAGTGGAGTAGTAATCATGGAGAAGAGAATCATGGAGTAATCATCAAGATAAGGGAATGTTTGTTCCCTTACCTTGGAACTCTATTGCCCGTACCCCAGTGCTGGAAAGTTGGTTAGGATTGTGCCCTGAGTTATGGCGAAAGCATTGTTTTTGTGTAATGCACTCGTCTCTAACATCCTACATTTAATTGCAGAGAATGAATGTGCTCTTGATAGAAACAAGAGAATGATCCCAATTGCAGTGGGCCTTAGCCTCGCAGGACTGCTTCTCATTGCATTTGTCACCTGGGCAATTTACAGAAGAAAACCACATAGTGGATATGATCGTATCTGAGTCACTAGTTTACTCAAGGTTGCTGCAGCAAGAGAAAAGGATGGGGAGAACTAAAAGATCTGACTTCTGTCTGCTTATTCTGCAGGGGCACCTACAATTACCAACAGGCTATATTGTATATTGCAAATCACTTTTCATGTATACCCACTTGAAAACCCTCACTGTCGTTTTCTAAAATCCTGCCTGCCTTTTTATCACATACAGTATATGTGTAAAACATCTAAGGCTGCTCTCCACAACCCTTGCAGTGCAATCTTTTCATGTTTACTCAAAAGTTAAGTTCCACTATTCTCAATGGGACTTACTCCAGGTAAATGCACTTAGCATTGCAGCCTTAGCTTTCACCCCAGTAGGGTCTTCCATATAAATATGTGGCTACAATTCAGGCCACAATCCTAAACCAGAGTTAGGCTGGCACAGTTAGGCCAGCAAAGTTTGGCTGGCAGAAGGGACACCGTAAAATGCGATTGGAACACTCTTGGAGTCAGGGAAGATGGTGCATGTCTGTGTGCTGGCCTTTCTGTCTCCAAGAGTGGTCCAAACATACACAATCCTCTAGATTAGGATTGAGCCCTTACTCTTATAAAGACAAATAAAGCACCGCTCTTGTAGCCTGGGCTCACCTATACACTACTGATGCTCAGCTGGCGAGCCCACAGTGATAAAGTGCAATGCATGTATGCATACACTTAAAACACAAAGCCCTCCCTTAACCTCCATAATGACATTGACAAGCATTTTGCAAGTATAACCCCATACAAAAACCTTACCCTCTGCCTCTCAAGGCTGTGACACAGAGAAATCTCATTCTCTCTCTCTGGCCCTGGGTGTGGGATTCTGTCTCATATGGGCTTTATTGGACAATGATTGGGGCAGACCTGCCTGTGCTCCAAGATCCAGGTGACCAGGTTGGCCTCATAAACTATCTTGCACAAATCTGGGACAGAGGCAAGGGCTGTGTGTATTCTCCCTATAGGTGTGCAGTAGAGATATTTTTCTGAATATGAAAAACTATGTCCAATGTCCCTTGTGCAGTGTGGCACAAGAATTTATTTTGCTATTGCTGCTGTAAACTACTGTTGCTGGAAAAAGAGCATGAAGGCAAAAATACGGATTTTTTTTTGTAAACAACTCAGCTGATTGAGTGATATAAATAAAAGATTAATAAAGGATCACTTGTTGTTGATTGCATGGATTTGGTCAACTGCATTCTCCCCACAAGCTTGTTTTAGCTGGCTATAACTTTCTTTGATCATATGCCTCACAAGGCCACTTTCCTTAAATCTGAGGCAAGAACCATGGACTGTGCATGAAGAAATGCTGTGTTGGTGATGCTAAACAATTTCACGCAAGGAAAGAAAGGCAGTTTGTAGTGTGGAATTCCAAGCTCATTAGAATTTCAAAGCACATTAGAGATCTGCTTTGGAAAAAGCTGCACGCACACAAACATGCAAAAACGCTAAAAGTATTGCATACAGAGAAATATAGCCATTCGTTGTAATCATTAATGTAGCACCAACAATTTGCATGACACTGCATAGAAAAACAAAAAGGCATATCCCTGCTTCAGAGAGCTTATAACCTAAACTTTGCAGCAATAGATTGCAATCCTACCCTGGAGTTAGGCCGGCAGTTAGGCCAGCAAAGTTTGGCTGGCACCAGGACCACCATAAAGCGCATTTGGACCACTCTTGAAGTCAGGGAGGATGGCACACGTCTGAGTGCTGGACTCTCTGACTCCGAGAGTGGTCCAAACATACTTTACGGTGCCAGCCAAACTTTGCTGGACCAACTGTACTGGCCTAACTTCAGGTTCGGAATGGGGTGCTGTGGCCCGACAGCAGCCTCTCCCGAGGCCATGGTGTGTGATTGCTATGGCGATCGCACACCCTGGCCTCAGGAAAGGCTGCTGTGGCCCAACAGTTAATAAAGTGATAGCTTGCGAGGCTAGGTGGCAAGGCAGCCCCGCCCCCTTCCAAGGCTGGGGCAGGTGAGCCAATGAGCTTCTTCCTGAGGCACCAGTGACGCTTCCGGAAGGAGCTCATTGGCTCAATTGCACTGCCCTCAGCTGGGCCTGTTCACCACTGGGCCAGGTGCACTCCTGGCCCAGCACCAAACATGGTGGTGCCCCACTCTTTGGGGGGTGCCCAACATTGTGGGTGCTGAGCACCCATTGCGAATTATTGTGGGTGCCACTGCCGGCATCATACCAACACCCACAGAGTTGGCGCAAGTGCTTGGGCTCTTGGTTATCCACTTGCATGGGGAGGGGCACTGATGTGAAGGAGTGCTTCTTGCGCTTACAAACTGGTAGAAAACAATTTCATAACAGTTGCAAACAGGAAAGAAGAATGTTAGGGAATTTCAGCTGGGGCTGCTTTCCTCACCCAGGGTCCCCCTTCTTTTTGTGGATGTATCAGTAATGACAGTGCTTGTACAGGGGACTGTTTTATTTTTATCTGTATACAGCAGTGGTTCTCAAACGTTTTAGGACAGGGACCCACTTTTTAGTGAGAGAATCTTCCAGGACCCATTAAGTGATGTCATGGCCAGAAGTGCAGTCACTGCTGCTTTCCTGAGAATGCAGCAATCAGTTGGGTTATTTCTCAGCCATTTTCCAATAGCAAAATCAGAATCAGAAAGAAGAAAAGCCTATTTACAACCTGGACACAAGCAAGACAACCACACACCCCTCCCCCTTTCCAGTGCCCCATCTACCCAGATTTTCAATATGGCTGCTCTAGGTGCTTTGGGACCCACCAGAAATTGGCCCGCAAGCCACTGGTGGGTCCCAACCCACGGTTGGAGAACCACTGGTATACAGTATTTATATGTAACTGTGACTTCGCCTATATCATACGAAGAAACAATGGAAAAACAAGTTTCAAAGCAACACGCTTTCTTCTTGGGAAAAAAAAACAAACGCCCAAACATCTTGGGGTGGCCTCTTGGACAGCCCCTTGCAGCCTGGCACCCGAGGCCACCCACTCCAGCCCCCCTCTTCGTACGCCACTGGCTCAGTCTCCATACTCCATGGAGGGCAGCAGAGGGGCTGGTAGTGCGGGCCGAACGCTGAGCGGGGCAGGTCTAAGCGAGCGGAGGCTGCGCCGGTTGCGCGTGAATAAGCGCGCGCGCCAGAGAGAAGCGTGGTCCCGCGCCCTTGCCCCCTGCGCCCTGGAGCCCCAACCTCGCCACGCGCCCTCGTGCTGCGCCTCGAAGCAGACGCCGCCTCCAGATGCGCTTCGCCTCCAAGCGCGGAGCGGGAGGGAGCCTCCCCGCATCCAGGGCCAAAGGGGAGCGGGGCGTCCCCGGGGCTCCCGGCGCCGGGACCTCCTCCCCGAGGAAGCCGCGCTCCCTCCTCCCCGCCCGGCTGATAGGCCCAGGCGCCGCCTCGGCCCAGCCCCCCGTGCCCGCCTCCCCACTCCGGCGCAGCAGCCATGGCGGCCACGGGCTTCGTGCTGGCGGGCGAGTGGCGGCACCGGGCCCTGCGCGGGCTGCAGAGCCAGTGAGTGCGGCCGGGCCGGAGCGGGAGGACGGGGGTGGGAGGACGCGGGTGGGAGGCGTCTCAGTCCCGTCCGTGGAGGCGCCGCCCACTCCAGGACTCGGCCCCCGTTTGCAGAAGCAGGGCGCCTAGCCCTGCGGCATGGAGAGGGCTAGCAAGGAAAAGGTGCCTCTGAGGATGTGCAGAGCGCCCCTCGGTGAGAGAGCTGCAGCCTCTCCTCCACCCCCCTCCGCGCCAGATTGGCTGTGCATTGGAGGGCCGGTTTAAAAGACATACGCTTCCCACCTATGCAAATTAAATCGTTCCGGAAAGGCAGGGAAAGCATTTACTTCTTTGCTCCGCCCCCCCTCTATGGAGAGGGGCGGAGCGGCTTTTGACCCTCTTTCAGCGATGGGATGACATATTGCAAACCTGGAATGTAATGCATTTTAAAAATGCAACAACTAATGCAACCCTGTGCATGTTTCCCCTGTGTTTTGTGTTTGTGTAGTCCGGGGTTCCCAAGCCTTGAGATTCTTGGAATACCGTGTAGTTGGGCCCCAGCTTTAGGTCTGGTGAGCTGTTTGGCGGCAGAGGGTCAGCCTCTGCCATATGGTACTCATTGCTCCCCCATTTTGCCCACAAAACCTTACTTGCCCACTGTCCAGAGGTGGTGGCAGTGGCCAATCTTGAGTGCCAAACTGCAGTGCATGGATGGCTTGTAAGGGTGAAGCTGCCAGAGTTGCAGCTGGGGCTTTAAGAGCAACTTACTGCAGTCTTAAAGCAGGTTTATCTGTTGCTGAAGTGACACTGGTGCCAGTTCCCCATGCCTGGAAATAGCCATGAAGAGGGTCAAGTAAACCATGTGAGTTTGCACAAGAAGAAGCAGTGTACATGATTCCTCATTACAGTGGTTGTGTGTGTGAGTGTTCAGATTCCATCAGTGAATGTGTGAAGTTAGAATTTTTGGCATTAATGCCCAGCTCACAGGTGTACACATTTGGCTCCTATTGCGTATATGCAACCTTGGGCAGAAATTGTTTTGAACTTCATTTGTCATTTTGTTGCATATTCAGTCAGTTTGGAGATGATACCCTGAATCCTGTTTACTTGCTGCTGTCCCTTCATCTTGTGGATGGGTTCAAATGTTAATTCTGAAGGCTGAGTTCATTCAGTCCTAAGAACTGAACCTAAAACGAGCTCTGCTGAATCAAGCCAAGGGCCTATCTAGTCCTGCTTCTGGTATCTCACAGTGTCCCACCAGATGCCTCAGGGAGCACACAGGACAACAGGCTGCCTGCATTCTGTCACCACTCCCTTGCACCTGGCATTCTGAAATAAATTCTGAGGCAAACACACTGGTGGCCAGTCAAGATTCTCCACAGCATTTCTCTATGACAGCCACCAGAACCAGATGCTCCTCTTCAGACATGTACTCTAGGAACATAGGAACAGCCCCACTGGATCAGGCCAAAGGCCCCTTCCTGTATCTCACTGTGGCCCACCAGATGCCTCAGGGAGCACACAGGACAACAGGCTGCCTGCGTCCTGTGGCCATTCCCTTGTACCTGGCATTCTGAGGTAAATTCTGAGGTAAATACACAGGCGGCTAGTCGAGATTCTCTACAGCATTTCTCTTCGACAGCCACCAGAACCAGATGCTCCTCTTCAGAAATGTACTCATACGAACAGCCCCACTAGTCCAGCTTCCTGTATCTCACCATGGTCCATCAGATGTCTCAGGGAGCAACACAAGACAACAAGAGGCTTGCATTTCATTGCTATTCTATTGCATCTGGCCAGTCATAGCCATGTAGATATTTTTCTTTTTCTTCAATGCTTTCCTGTTTTTAACAACTATTACCATCCCAGGAAAAGCTTCATTTGTTGAATGTTTACCTTTGCTCACAACAAAGGTAACTCTTATTTTTTTTCTTCCTGCACAGAAAATGGATTTGGGAACCCGTAGCCAAGAGAAATGCTTCTACAAGTAAGTAGGCTTGCCTTATTTTCTTCATAGAAAGGCGAAAGATTTATACAATCTGAAGAGAAACCAGAGTATTACAGGGAGATACGAAAATATCCCCTATGCAAATAGATTATGCATATGTGGGGCAAACGAAGTTGAAGACATTTCACATTACCTTCTATTGTGTCCTCTTTATGATCTGCCTAGAAAAATTTTTTTGTCTCCTTATTTACTAGACCTCATCTTGAACAGGTCTCTCTACTGTTAACAGATGTTCATAGTGAAATTACTTCTAATGTTGCTAAATTTGCTGTTGTGGCACAGAAAATTAGGTCACAATATATGCAACTTAGCTTTGTTTAATTGTAGATATATATTTTATATTTTGCCTTTTAAATTGTTTTTATATTTTTTTTTAACTGTTTTGTAATGACTTATGGTTATACAATAAAGCTTCTGTCTGTCTGTCTTCATAGAAAGTATTTTTGTGTCAACCTTTTTGGAACACAAAGCTTCCTGGTTGACCTTCGGCCAGTCACTCTCTCGCAGCCTAACCTACCTCACAGGGTTGTTGTGAGGAGAAAAGGAAGGGAGCAACCAGGTCAGCGATGGGATTAACAAACAACCTGGGGGAACGCTGGGCGGGACGTACGCGGAACTCCCACGTGATTGGCTGCCCGTCAGTTCCGCCCCGCCGCCGCGTGGGCCGCCCAGGCCTCGGAGGGGGTGCCTGCTCGCCTGAGGGGCCCCCCCGGGTGCATGGGCACGCAGCGATGGGGCGTGCCAAACGGCGGCTGGCAGGGACAGCGGCGGGGCGGAACAGACGGGCTGCCAATCGCGCGGGCTGCCAATCACAGGCTTCCAATTACGAGTATGTCCTGCCCAGCATTCCCCCAGGTCGTTTGTTAATCCCATCAGTGAACCAGGTATACCACCCTGAGCTCCTTGGAGGAAGGGCGGAGTAAAAATGTGAAAAATAATTTAGGTGTGATGACTCTGGTTTGGGAGAGGTTTTACTTCACATGATGCACATTTCTTCTGTCGCTTTTGCTTGGACTGCTTTGGAAGTTTTTGCAACTCTGCAAAAATCTGCTTAGTAGAGGTAAAAATGCAACAAGTGAATGCACTGTGAGTAACAACTCCATTATGTAACCTGTGGGTGAGTTCTATTTAGTTTGTGAGAGACACGTAAAGGGTAATCTAATCATGTTATGCTCCAGTATTGTAATCTAATAGTTATTGGGTGTAAAAATAATGGCCTGTTGCTTTGACAGTTTTTTTTCCTGTCTTGTTTTTTTTTTTTTTAAACAGAACGAAGGAATATTGAGAAGGTCCTTGTTGCAAACCGTGGAGAAATAGCATGCAGGGTGATGCGGACTGCAAGGAAGATGGGGGTGAAATCTGTGGCTGTTTACAGCGATGCTGACAGGAACGCAATGCACGTAGCAATGGTAAAACTTTGGTTAAGAGTTCTAAGGCCAGGTGTGGGTGTTCATGCAGGTGTGAAGCTGACTTGCACTACAACAGACTGTTGGTCTGTCTGGTCATCTGTTCAGGTCTTCAGTTGGGAGCTCTGCAGCCTGAGATCCTTTCAGTGGAGATGTTTAGCTTGAGACCTCATACATGCAAAGCATGTGCTTTGCCACTGAGCTGTGACCCTTAGCTCCCATATGGCAGAGTTTTGTGTCACAGATACTGGTTGATTATCCTTTATCCAGACAAGGTGTCTGGATTTTGGATTTGTCTGGATTTTGGAATAATCGCATAAATATAATGAGAAATGCTTCCTCTTGCTCTTTTTACTGTTACCCATTTGTGTGTGTGCTGGCCTCTTTCACATTTTTCAACAATGGCACATACCACAGAGCAGAGAATAGAATTTACAGCCTGCACATGAGAATGAGGACAAGACTTCCTTTCTACAGAAGGTTTTTAAAAAGTCTTGGTCAAAAATGTCTGGATTTTGGATGTCTGGATAAGGAATAATCTACCTGTATTACAGAAGACTTTGCTGGATTAGGACTCCTGAACTGAAAATGGCTTTTTAATGAAAATGTTGGCTGAACTGTGGAAGAAATAGAATTGCGTTAATGCAGAATAATTCTGTGTCTCGGAAAGAGTGGCTTGTCTTGCAGAGTGTATGTAACTTTGTTCTGGTTCCCTGCAGATATTGGAAAACCAATATACAGATCTACAGCGCAATCCTATCTAACCCCTCCCCCCCAATGCCACCAGAGCATGCGCTGCATCCTGCAGGGTGGGTGGGTAGGTGGCAATCCTGGAGGTCTCTTCCAGGTAAAGAAACATTTGCTCCCTTCTCTGGAGGTAACCCTTCACTATTGCAATGAGTCCATTTGGACTTGCATCAGCTGGTGCAAATTCAAGTAGACCCAGGAAGGGGATAGGATATTGGCGGAGATGCTGCTGCTGATACCACCCCCTTCCAGGCCTTGAAATCTGCCCCCCACTTTGGTCACTTCCCTGTTCCTCCCTGTCCCATTCTGCCCGCGTGTCCCACATCGACTTACCAGCAGGGCTTTTCTGGATACTGCTGGTGCACAGCCGTGGCTGCTTGTGGTGGTGGCTCAGCTCACAGAATGGCAGGTCAGGCTCTGTGACTGCTGCTAAGCCTGCCGCCCTGCTGGAACATGCATCATCTCAGTGCAACAGGCCTGCACTGTTG
Organism: Lerista edwardsae; assembly: GCA_029204185.1. Taxonomy (NCBI): domain Eukaryota; kingdom Metazoa; phylum Chordata; class Lepidosauria; order Squamata; family Scincidae; genus Lerista; species Lerista edwardsae. Next base: position 18,281 of record JAJKFI010032914.1, on the reverse strand, counting down.
GAACATGAGTTGTGCTATTTTAAGGGCAGTGCAAGTCTTTGATGGCTGACATTCAGACTGTTACATCAGGCTACAGTCCTTTGCACATTTATTTACGTTGCACGTAACAATAAGCTGTAAATTGTGGCAACATCCAGTCAAGCAAGTCTTGCTGTGTGAGCCTTTTTTTGTGAATACTAAAACTGTTCTGGGATGGAATTCTAGAGTTATTCTGTCCTTCTTGAAACAAAGTAACTTCAATACTGTCTGTGTCCAGTTCTGGTTGCCGCATCTCAAAAATAAAAAGACATAGTGGAGTTGGAAAAGGTGCAGAAGAGAGCAACAAAAATGATTACGGGGCTGGGGCACCTCCCTTATTCAGAAAGACTGCAGCGTTTGGGGCTCTTCAGTCTAGAAAAAAGGCGCCTGAGGGGGGACATGATTGAGACATACAAAATTATGCATGGAAGGGATAGAGTCGATAGAGGGATGTTCTTTTCCCTCTCTCAAAACACCAGAACCAGGGGGCATCCGCTAAAACTGAGGGTTGGGAGAGTTAAAACAGATAAAAGGAAGTACTTTTTTACCTAGCAGGTAGTTAATCTGTGGAACTCTTTGCCACAGGAGGTGGTGATGGCATCTGGTCTAGATGCCTTTAAAAGGGGATTGGACAGATTTCTGGAGGAAAGGTCCATCGTGGGCTATAGGCAATGATGGATTGTGCAACCTTCATACAAAGGTGGTGGGCTACTGGTACCGGGTGCAAGGAAGTGGCAACAGGATGCAAGCATCTTGTTGTCTCATGCCTCCCTGGGGCACCTGGTGGGGCCTCTGTGAGATACAGGAAGCTGGACTAGAAGGGCCTTTGGCCTGATCCAGCGGGGCTCTTCTTATGTTCTTATGTCTGCTTCTTTCACTGCAGGCTGATGAAGCCTATTCCATTGGCCCAGCACCATCTCAGCAGAGCTACTTGGCCATGGAAAAGATCATGCAGGTGGCCAAAAAGTCGTCAGCCCAGGTAAGGTCAGAAGTTCAGACCGCTGGGGGAGAAACTCAGCTGCCCATCTACTCACACATCATTAAAAGACGTCACCTTGAGGAAAAGTCTGGCTGTCCTTCAGAATTTTAGTTTCTGTTGGACAGGCATGTCTTTAGCATCAACTGAAGCTCTTTCAGGTGTGGACTTGTGCTACTGCGATGCGCTATTGTTGCTTCTGTGTTTTTTTTCCCAAGAGTCCCCTGAGCGGCTCATCTGACCTAGATGGGGAGTGTGCCTCCCACATGTGTTCTTCCCATGAATTTGGATCAGTTAGAGAGAACCTCTTCTTGTCCTTCTCTTCAGTGAGAGTGCAAGGCAAGGTCTTCTCCATGGTGGCCCCTGCATTGTGGAATTTGCTTCTGTATGAGATCTACCCAGTACTCTCTGGGCCCCCAGGGGTAGCCAAAAGCATGCTAGTTTTTACACGCTTTTTCCATTTAGATAAAATATTGTGTCATCTTTTGACTGACATTCTGAGAGGTTTTGTTGGTTTAACGTTTGCTGGTGTTTTAGCTTTAGTGTTAGATTTTTGAAAGCTTTTAGCATGGACTGTATGATATTTTTAGCTATGTATACGTTTCATTTTGTTCTCTACACCTTCTAGTGATTCAGATAAATAGACTGGAAAAAATTGTTCATTTTCTGGATTGCTGATGGATCTCACTAGGCCTTCGGTGGCGCAGCGCTGAATAAACTCACCCACTTTTCTAGTTATACCAGCAGGAGCCAACACATACACTTGTCCCCCTGTATCTGTTAACTACAGCAGATACCCAAAACCACGGATAGTAGCAAACCCTGTTCAAATTTGCATTCATGACTTGCCCAGTTTGTTTGCAAACGTTTTGCAAAAGGCAGCTTTTTCTTCCTTTTGTTGTGGAACAGGAAGCAGATAGCGAGAACTATCTATTTTCGCTATTCTATCTAGACTTCTGCTCTAGGAACGTGAAAAGAGGTGTCAGTGAGAACAGTAAGAGGACATAGATAGCAGTGGAAGCAGACAGACTACAAGAACGTAGATTCCACTTACTGTTAGTGTCCTCATTGTCGTTTCCCTTAACGTTTCTCTAGCAGCTGAGTCTAGGTTCTCGCTGTTGGTTTCCTTTTCCAAAGTGTTCCAAAGCAAAGGGAAGAAAAATCTTGCCTTTCCAAAGCAGTTGCAAATCAAGTAAAGTGAGTCATGAGTATGACTGAGAATTTGAGACTTGCGGGTAAGTGAAACTGCAGGTATGAAACTTGTAGATATCAGGGAGAGGGCTACTGTGTACATATTCTTGTTATAGTAGTATGAGGCATCATGCAGTGTAAGCATTTAGCAAGACTGACTTTCTCATGCTCAAATTCCATGTTGGCTTTCTTAAAAAGCTAAAAGGGAACAGGGCACACTGTAGATTGCCAACATAATGTGCTCTTAGTAAGCTGCATCCCATTTGGAGAAAAGGCTGCTGCATTTCAAGTACAGCTTCTGACCAGCCTCCAAGGAACAAACCATTGTAGGGTACCTTACGACAGGCAGGTCTCATACTGTATGTTATTGGTACTCCCTCTTTAGGCTATTCATCCAGGCTATGGCTTCTTATCTGAAAACACAGAGTTTGCAGAGCTGTGCAACCGGGAAGGAATCATTTTTATAGGTCCGCCGTCATCTGCCATCCGAGATATGGGCATTAAGAGGTACCCAGTTTTGCTTTGATATGGGAAATGTTAAGCTTTAAGATGTATATTGTGTCTGACTGTGAGTTTGAACTTTTCTTTTAATGTATGCAACAATTTACGTGGAGCCAAGTTTTTCATAAGCCAGGTAATAATATGAAAATGAAAAAAAAATGTGTTAAATGCATAAATAAGTCTTGGGCTAATCACTTCTGGGCCGGCTGTTTCCACATAAGAAAACGGTAACATTTGAACCAGCCCCAGCTTGTGTGAAACACGTGTGTGCAGACCTTGAGGAGCATAATAAAAAAGGTTAATTTGTTAATCATTGCCAATATAAAATAACATTCTTTTGAAGCACTTCCAAGGCCATCATGTCAGCTGCCGGGGTACCTGTGGTTGAAGGTTACCATGGTGAAGATCAATCTGACAGTTGCTTGCAAGAACAAGCCCAAAGAATTGGGTATCCGGTCATGATCAAAGCAGTTCGTGGAGGTGGAGGAAAGGTAGGGGCAAAGACACGTGTTCCTTATTTGGTATTTCTGAACAACATCACATTCCACAGTTTTGCTGCTCTGGTAATACAATGAAAGAAAGACTGCAGCGTTTGGGGCTCTTCAGTCTAGAAAAAAGGCGCCTGAGGGGGGACATGATTGAGACATACAAAATTATGCATGGAAGGGATAAAGTCGATAGAGGGATGTTCTTTTCCCTCTCTCAAAACACCAGAACCAGGGGGCATCCACTAAAGCTGAGGGTTGGGAGAGTTAAAACAGATAAAAGGAAGTACTTTTTTACCCAGCGGGTAGTTAATCTGTGGAACTCCTTGCCACAGGAGGTGGCGATGGCATCTGGTCTTGATGCCTTTAAGAGGGGATTGGACAGATTTCTGGAGGAAAGGTCCATCATGGGCTATAGGCAATGATGGATTGTGCAACCTCCTTACAAAGGTGGTGGGCTACTGGTACCGGGTGCAAGGGAGTGGCAACAGGATGTAAGCATCTTGTTGTTACATGCCTCCCTGGGGCACCTGGTGGGCCACTGTGAGATACAGGAAGCTGGACTAGATGGGCCTTTGGCCTGATCCATCAGGGCTCTTCTTATGTTCTTATGTAATGCATAGGATGTCCCCATTCCAGTCTGGCTTCAGGCTGGGGTTTGGGACAGAGATTGCCTTGGTGGATCACCTGTGCTGGGGAATGGAGTGTGTCCCTGTTATCCTGCTGGAGCTCTTGGTTGCCTTCACCCCCATTGATCGTGGTGTCCTTCTGGGTTGGTTGGCTGAGTTGGGGCTTGGAGGCACCGTTTGGTAGTGTTTCCACTCCTTCCTGGCAGACAGATCCCAGAAGGTGGTGCTGGGGGATGCTTGTTCGGCAGGTACGGAGCTTTCGCAAGGTTCCGTTCTATCCCCCATCCTGTTCTACAGCTACATGAAGCAGTTTCTGATCTTTATTATCTGATCTTATTATCGCAGTTGCCGCTGTATGTTTACCCTGTTTTTAGTCCAAGGCACCAAGCGTGAATTATCTGGTTTCTCTTAACTTCATCTTCGAGTGCAATCCTAAACTGCGTGGGAAGACTGCCTGGTCTGCACTGCATCTAGTGCAGCGGGGGAGTGCTCAGGAGCCTTCCCAGGGCAAAGGCACTTTTGCACCCTTGCCCCAGGGGAGGCTCCAACCTTTCCTATGGGTTCCTCAGATCTGCTCCTGCTGTATAGCAGATGCAGAGCCAAACATGCTGCGCACCCCAAATCGGGGCTGCGTGGCCTTGGGACGGAGGCTTGGATGTGGCCTAAAAGCTGCACCCCTATCCCACCCCCCTCCCCGGTCTGGCACGCCACCCGGAACGCCCACCCCCACCCAGTTTGTTGCTCCCTGTAGGGATTCCCCCCCCAGGGGGGAATGAAAGAAATCAGGAAAGAATCAGAGAACACCAGCGTAGTTTGAAAAGATCACTCTGACGGACCGACTGAACTCTGTCTCGGCTGCACTCTGCCGGGCTTGATTGAGTTCCAGCCCTTTCCCTCAGTGTTTTATTGAATATCGTATTTCACATCATTAGCATATGCATGAGCAGATTCATTACATATACAGAACAGCTAAAGAGCATCTGATTGGTTGGTGGCTTCTGCTTACACGTGAAGCCACTCCTTGTTGCTGCTTAGTGCAGAAGCTGTACTTTCCCATGAGATTTTAGCGTTTCTCTCACTGGGTTGGAATGCAACTGCCTTGTTAGCTCAGGAGATCCACCTCCGTGCAATCTCTGAGCATTCTCAGAGGGGGAGGGGGAATGAGGGGGTGTGCCCCCTCCTTTGAACTGGAGGTCAGCTTGCATAGCAACACCTAGCAACAGAATGGGATGCTACAGCTCCCACTATTTCTCCGCCCAGAACCGCTCTTGTTCCAGCCTAGTTCAGCTGTCACATGGTGGCACAGCTTCGGACCAGCGCCCTTGGGCCGATGCTGCTGCAAGCGTCAGCCCAACAGCCCCAGTGCCGATGCAAGGGTGCCAGTCGGTGCCCTCGCATTGGCACTAGTGCTGTGCTGACACAAGCGATTAGCATTGACCCAAGGGCGCATATAGGATTGCACCCTCATTGTGTCTCCCGACCTTGGTAAAAAAAAGTCACAAGGTACCTAATGAGGTCAGCTTAAGACTTCAGTTCCCAGTTTGGGGTCTCCCCATAGTTGTAGCAGATGTATCCATATTGTATACTTGGAGACACTTTCAGTACGGTGTTCTTAGCAGTAACTGATCTGAAGGTAGTGTGGATGATCTTCCCTGTTAGACTGGTTTATGATGAGAAGGTTGTTGGGATCCTATTTGCCCCCCCCCCCGGTAACTCTCATTTAAACAAGAAAATGTGAATTATTGAAATTATTGTGTGCACACAAGTAGGGTTATCAACAAAAATATTCCCCATAACAAATGGCTATTCTCTTTATGCTAGGGCATGAGGATTGCTCTGTCGGAAAAAGAATTTCAGGACCAACTGGAATCAGCCAGGAGAGAAGCCAAGAAATCTTTCAACGATGATGCTATGTTGATAGAGAAATTCGTCGACAAACCAAGGTGACAAGATCGTCAGTCTATCTGTACCCTCTTTAGGGAGTTATGGGGAGGGTAGGAAATGGGGGAATAGAGACTCCCGTGCTTTCCCACTCGGCTATGAGCCCCAGCTAGTCAAGGGGTGCACCTTTCTAGGGCTTTCCCTAGCCATGTTCAGAAGGTCTCCAACTTGCAGACTTTCAAGTTATGAACGTCCAACCTACGACTGGGCTGGGCTTTCTTGTAGCTGCAGCCATCACAACAGAAACTATTGGGGGCCAACCCAAGCAGTTCAATAACTTTGAGGATTCCTGGAGACAGAAGGGAGGGAGAAGATGAAAGAAGCAGTCAGTGGCACCAAGGCTAATTGTGGCCAAGGAGAGCTAAGCTGTAGGGAAGCATTAATACACTTTAAGATAGAAACAGCCTCCCGAATGGAAGCAACTCAGAACAACAAAACCAAGCCACGCTTTACCACCATGAAGGAGGAAGGGGAGGGTTAAAGCTGAGTTTGAGCAAGGCCCGCTGCAGTTGGTTTCCACTCTCTTTAAAAAGCAAACAGAGAAAATCTTACAGTCTTGAAGCACAATCCTGTGCTTTTGTACACAGAAGTAAATCACATTGTATTCAGTAGGGCCTATTGTTAGGAAAGAATGCATAGGATTGCAAATTAAATGCTACAATGTAATTATGATTAATGTGACTAAAAACTAAGACTAAAGGAACATTCTTATGATAGGACCCTTCTGATGTGTCATTGCTTTATCCCAGAGGACACGCAGGAGTCATGCTCATAGGCAAATCTTTGGCATTACACTGCCTCCCTGAGTTGTGTTGGCACTTTTGTGCAGGTGCAGTTCACCTTTGGTTGTGCTTTTGCACAGACCTAATAATGCTGGCAACAACGTGATGTTTGAAGTACAGGCCCCTGAAAACTAATCTATACTTAAGTAGGGGCCTTAGGGCAGAGAAGTGTATTTCAGAGTACCAGGTGCAAGGGAGTGGCAGCAGGATGCAAGCATCTTGTTGTCTTGTGCCTCCCTGGGGCACCTGGTGGGCCGCTGTGAGATACAGGAAGCTGGACTAGATGGGCCTTTGGCCTGATCCAGCAGGGCTCTTCTTACGTTCTTACGTATGCATTCCTAGGCCTTGTCCCAAATGTTTTGGTTTGTTTAATCTGAAACAGGCACGTAGAAGTCCAGGTATTTGGCGATCAGCATGGCAATGCAGTCTACTTGTTTGAAAGAGATTGCAGTGTACAGAGAAGACACCAGAAAATTATTGAGGAAGCTCCTGGGGTAAGTGGCTGTTTTCCAGAAAAAAAAGATTGAAATAATTTAAATACCGTTTTTGCTTCCTGTATTAGCATCATTTTAATTGGGTCCTTTTTAACATGTGAGACTGACAGCATTGTGATAAACAGCAATCTCTTGCACTTTTGTCTGGTTAGGGACCAGAGCATGGAGGAATGTCAAAGCATAGTCTTACTTAGCTGACATTTTTTGCCAGCCTAAATAAATTTGCAAGTAATCATGAATTGCATATGAATGAGTGCAAAAAGAAACAGAAATAAGAGGAAGAAAATGAACATAGCATCGACAAATGTTGTGGAAGGTTGGATGAAACTTTTAAAGCCCTCAACAACTTGTGATCCACCTTCTCTTACATGAACCACCCAAGTAATAAGATTGTCCTCAGAGGATCCTCTCCAGACATCCCTGCCTTTGGAGAGGAAGGAGATGGCAACAAGGAGAGGGTGTTTGGGGTTGTAGTGTCCGGGTTTTAGAATGCTCTCCCCAATGAGGCTCAGCTGGTGCCAAATCTTATATACATTTGGCATTGCATAAGGAATTGGTGGATGATCTGTACCAAGGACTTAACAGGGGGTGTATGTCCCTGTTGGTCCTGCTGGACCTCTCAGTGACTTAGTTACAGTTACAGTTGACTGAGTTGGGGCTTGGGACTTAGCCATCTTGAGCACCCCACTTTTAGGGGAGGAAAGGTGGCATATAAATATTTTAAAGGTAAAGGTTTCCCCATGACTGAATGGTCTAGTTGTGACCGACTGTAGGGGGTGGTGCTCATCTCCGTTTCAAAGCCTGTAGAGCTGATGTTTTGTCCGAGGACAAGCTTTCGTGGTCATGTGGCTGGCATGACTATATGCCATGGCGCATGGAACGCCGTTCCCTTCCCACCGAAGTGGTCCCTATTTATCTCCTTGCATTTAGGTGCTTTCGAACTGCTAGGTTGGCAGGAGCTGGGACAAGCAACGGGAGCTCACTCCGTCGCGCAGTCTTGAACTCCCAGCCTTCCGGTTGGAAAGCCCAGCAACAGTGGATTAACCTGCTGCACCACCACATCCCATAAATATTTTACATACATGTAAATTATTTCAATCAGCCAGGAATCAAGCCTGAAGTGAGAAGGAAACTTGGAGAAGCAGCTGTGAAGGCGGCAAAAGCTGTAAACTACGTTGGAGCAGGTATTGCAAACCAGTTAATTCTCATGTTGTGTTCAGGTTTCTGTGAAAAGAGATTTATCCTTATTTAGAATGGGAGACGCCAGAGTACCGCATACACCCTTGCACAAGTTGATCTCATGGATAAACCAAGGCCAATTTTTAAGCCAAAAATAATAGAATTTGCTGTGACCCATGGATAAGTCGCGGGTAAAATTTAGAGTTTTTAAAAATGAAATTCTTTGAAAATGACTTACCAGTAATCGTTCTGAGGCAGCAACAGAAAGCCAGCCAAAAAAAGAAGCCATTTCACTTTCTTCTGAGGAAGAAATGGAACTATTCTCCAAACAAGAAGGAAGAGAGATGAAGGTGCTTATGGGAGTTGTATGCTTTGTGAAGAATACAGTACAGTTCCTCCATAGCAGCAGCCCTTATAACCAATACAATTCCCATAAGCACCTTTTTCCTAACCTTTTTCCTAACCAGAGTTGGCTGCCCCACTGACTGAAGACTTCCATCCTCCCAGCCTCTGTGTAATAGGCAGGCTGTTGAGCACGAAAAGCTCTCCCAAATGCCCTACAGGAGTGATTGGGAACAGCTTCTAAAACTTCAATACGTCTGGACTGTGGTGTAGCTGCAGGCTGTGTGTGGCGCTGGACTGCAGGCGGTGCAATGTGCCACGTAAGCAGCCCCTCCCACTTGCCGGCGGAGTCATTCTGGGCTCAGTGGCAAGTGGGAGGAGCCGCTTACATTGCATGTTGTGGCACCTGCAGTACTTAACATGCTGCACACTCCCCGTCGCTACGCCGCCGCATCTGAATAACTTTTAAAGGTTTAGTTTGAAAGATAAATATTGGAACCAGGCAGCAGCATCATGCAGCCGGAACGCTGGGCGGGAGGAACGGGTGAGCGGCAGCCCGCCTGTTGCGTACCGCTCCGTTTCGCCGTCTTCCCGGCCCC
>JAJKFI010032911.1:0-11506 GCA_029204185.1 Lerista edwardsae | reverse complement strand
AGAACATACAGAACAAAGAACAGAACAAATGCTGCCTGGATGATCAATATTTGCAGCAGCGCCAATAGATCGCATCACAAGTTCCAATCTGTGCTGGATAGGGGAAGCGACATTGAAATAGAAAACACACGCCTCTAGCTGTGCGACACTTTGCATTTGTTGTTATGAGTTTAGTTAATCCTGTATAAAAGAAGGAAAGAAAAAGAAAAGACATTGGAGCAGAGCTGGGAACTGCAAAGAGGAATGGAGGAAACAAATGCCTGGTGTGAAAATGAATTGAAATTGTGATTAGATACACATCCTTAGCACAAACATACACGTAAACAGAGAATGTTACCATGAAAACAAATATTAAAATCACCGCCAACTTGAAAAGAACAGAAAAAGCACCACCTGCAACAAAAACACGATGCAAATGGTCATATCAGCCAAAAGGAACCACCAGATCAGCCCTCCAACTCATCAAGCCTGGCAGAACAGCCAGTTTTTCCAAGATGTCTAATGGCTCCACTGGGAGGAAATTCCATGCAGTGGGAACAACTTAGTCTAAGCAAAGTGGAGGTGGCTACGCTCATTCCTCCAGAGATGATCTCCCTGTATCTGAAGGAGGAGGTGGCAGGGAACAGCTCGCTATTGGTTGTGAAATGTTCTGTTCTGACAGGAATTGAGAAGAGCCCCATTGGATCAGGTGAAGGCCCATCTAGTCCAGCTTCCTGTATCTCACAGTGGCCCACCAGATGCCACAAGGAGCACACAAGAAAGAAGATGCCTGCATCCTGCTGCCTGTCACTAGCACCTGGCATGAGAAAGCCTACATCTAAAACCAGGAGATTGAACATACCCATCATGGCCTGAAGATGGTGATGGGCATTTTCTCCATGAATCTGACCAATCCCTTTTTAAAGGGATTTTGGCACCCAGGCCAAATGCCATTACCACCTCTGTAGCAAAGAGTTCCACAGGTTAAGTATTTTCTTTTTTCTCTTCTAACTCTCTCAACACTCAAGTTAAGTGGATGTCCTCTGGTTCTGGTGTTCTGAGAATAGAACAGAATAATTTTATTACGGTCTTAGACCAGTACAGCAACCTGTTGTTCCCAACAGGGAGTCGACATCTTAAATACATAAATACATCGCAAATACACAGCCTTCAGACGTACAATTATCATGAAGCTGAATCTAGCCAAGCACTTCTTCTCAACTTGGAGAGGGCTTCTGCTACTCTATCAAAGGTCGTCGGCCTCAAGAGGGTCATCATTTAAAGGGAAAAAAATTAACTTGTCTGATTCTAAGGCATGTGGACAGGTAAAGGCGGAGCTAAGTACAAAACTCAGGTTTGCACATAGGAGACACAGTAAAAGGGAGAAGAAAAATATATAAAAGGAGACTCTAGAACACCTGTGTAACATAGGCAATGGTTACCAAAAAGGGGAGACTTATTATACCTTCTTTGGGACACTTATTATACCTTCTTTGAGACACAAGGAGTGCCACATTAAATCTGGCATATAAGAGCGCCCTCCATTCCTTAGAGTCGAATTAGGTAAAGCCAGTAAGGAAGGTTAACTAACAAAATAACGAGTATAAGACTTGATATCACAAGGTCACTAAGCGTTTATCTAAGGGCCAAGTTCCAGAAAGGTCAATAGGGCACCCAAGAGGAAACCCAATGATTTTACTTTGGCAATGGTTTAGTTGCATCATACAGGAGACACAGTATCTAATAGCAATGGCAAATGAAGTCAAAAACAAGACAAAACTTTAAAACTCATGAGGAATACAGACATTCACAAAGATACTCCTACTCACAATATACAATTAGAAGCTGCCTAGTTAAAAAGGAAAACTTAACAGGGTCTCAGTTTATCAGCCTGCGAGATCACCACGGGGTTAGTAAAATCAAAAAACAGAGGGGGAACAGTTTGGGCCTGGGCGTCAACCAAGGTGAAAACATCCCCCTGAGTACGTCTAACTACAACGCAAGAAGGGGATAAGGGGACATGGGGAATACAAGAGGGTAAAACAAGATTTGATGGCCTTCTATTAGGAAAGTGAAAAGCATCACAAAGATCTAAATCGGGAGGGGACCTACTTAATTCATTAGAATCATGGCTTATCATCTTTAAGGGGGAAGAAAAAACAAATAGGGGGCGAGTAAGGGAGTCCAATTGTTCAACTGAGATCCCATAAAAAGCTGCAGGATCCAGACCCAGTTTGTTCTTGATTTCTTCCAACGTTTCCCCCCGCTCCATCATCTCACTCCGATGGTCAGCACCCACTCCAGGTTTAGAGGTTACTATATCCTGGGAAATTAGGGAGATGGGTCTACGAGGAGAACAACACACACAAGCAGGCTTGGGAACAGAGTCAGGCTGAGAGAAAGGAAAATCACCCCCATTCTCTGCAATGATCTTAGACTCAGCAGAAAGAATAGTATCCTTAGGCCGAGGAGAGGAGGGTAATATAGAAAAAACAGATTTCAATTCATGAAGACAGTTTTCTAACAAGTAACATCTGTTACAGATTTTCTGAGGGGAGAACAAACATCATGTTGCAGTTTCACACCACACACTCCAGAACTGGTTGAAACTGGCATTCCGTCTCTCCGTCTCCAGATCAGATAGAGCACCTGCGTGTCCTTGAGGTGGTCAGCTTCCCAGCTTGTTAGTGCAACCTGCTACACAGTAGCTGAACTCCCTTTAGATAGTGTAACATAAGCAGGCAATGTTTCTCACGGGAAGCGCTGGCTAGCAAACATCCACTTTCTCATGAGATCATGATGTTCAAAGGGTTACCCCATTGGTTAACATGGGGCACGAGGGTCTCTAAGTACCCACCTACCAGATATAGTCTGACTGCACCCTTTGTTCTTCTGTCTGTACCATGTGTGCGCACTGCAGACTGAGACTGTAACTGAGAATGTAACAACATGCGTTGAAAAGCCGCTTGTACGCGGCAAGCCTTCGCCGGCTTTCGCTGACCGGCAAATAGAACTTCTCGTTTTCTGACTATCGCTACTGTAACCAATAAAAGACTTTGTTATTGAAATGTAGCGATCGCTTCGTACCTCCGCTCCGATCGCGCTAGGCAAGCGCTGAATGGGTTCACAAGCCCCCAACTCTGCTATAAACACTCCAAATACACAACAGGTTATGGAAGATTCAGCCGTAACCCTGCAGGGGTTTGCCGCGGACCCAATCCACGGAGCAGAGACTGAGTGGTGAATGCGGCTGCATCCCTACACTCGCGGACATCCTGACAGATGTCTGATGAGGAAGGAGCTACCGGTGGAGTCAAAGAGGAAACAGAGGAAATCAAGGTAGAAGACCTCGGTGACGAGGCGGGGGAAGAGGACGTTGGCGACCCAGGAGAACCCGAGCAATCCGGGGAAAGTGAAGAGGGCGAATCGGAAGACGACGATCTCGGACCTCTCCTTCCCCTTCCGGGGGCTCCCGACGGCCAAGCACCTGTCCCGCCACCGCCGCTCGTTCCAGGACAAGGTCCTTTCATCCCTCTGCCACCACCTCAAGTTCCACCGTTGCAGCCCGCTGGGCCCGGAATCGGGATGGCGCAGCAACCTCCCGCCGCCCCGCCGGCGCCTTTCAACATTCCCATTCCACTTCTCAACGACAGCAACTATGTGCAATGGGCACACAAGATGCGGTTGCTGCTGGAAAAGGACGACCTTTGGCAGCACACTCAAGCGCTTCCCACGAACGCTGCAGAAGAAGCAGCTGACAGGAAGGCGAAGGCAACCATCGGTCTTGCAATCTCAGAGGATCTCTTAGTCTATTGTCGCGACCTTGGACACGCTATGGACTATTGGACCACATTGAAGGAGTTGTTTGCACGTGCATCCCTGACTTCCAGCATGGTTCTGACACGCAAGCTGTGGCGATCGCGTCTTGAACCGGGGGGGGACTTACGGGTCCACCTAAGAGCAATGCAGCAAAACCTCAAAGATCTTGAGGCAATTGGGGAACGTGTCGAGGAAAGGCTCAAAGTTTTTGCGATCCTCAATTCCCTGGATGAGACGTGGGACATGTTTACCCTGACTTTGGAATCTATCCCTGCAGCACAACTGACTGTCACCCTTGTCGTCGCACGGCTTCTCGAGGAAGCGGAAAAAAGGGCAGACAACCAGAGGGAGCGAGAATTCCGAAAGGGGAAAAACAATATTTCTGGGAAAAAGCAGCAGCAGCCCAAGAATGAGTCCCAGGCGCAAGTGTGCGCCAGTGTGAGACAGTGCTATGTGTGCGGATCAACCCAACATCTCGCATACCAGTGTGCCAAGAAAAAAGGAGGCTCTAAAAAGAAGAAAAAACCCCAAGGTGAGCAGGGCACGGGGCAAGGGCAGTCTCCAAAGCCCCATGCACAGCATCCCAAAGCGAGTATCGCTTTTGTGGGCTCAACGGAAGGTAGGCGCACGCGAGGATCCTGGTTGTTAGACTCGGGAGCAAGCCACCATATCGTAACATCCGCTGACTTACTCACGAGCAAGTGCAAGACAGATCGTGAAACTGTCGCACTCGCAAATGGAACAACAGCGCCAGTGATTTGCGCTGGAGAGGTTTTTCTGCCACAACTGCAGACTACCTTGAAGAATGTGCTGTGTGTGCCAACAATGTCGAGGAATCTGCTCAGCCTTGGCACCCTTCAAGAAGATGGATTTAAAGTGACTTTCCAAGACGACGTCTGCACACTTGAGAGGGGGAATCTTTGTGTGGCTGTACCCCGAGTGTATCGGCTGTTCGTGCTTGGAGCGAAGACAACGGGGAATCAACAGGCAACTGTGTGCTTCAATCAACCAAAGCACCGATCCTGTGGGCACGTGTGGCACCTTCGATTAGGACATTTAAATCATGACTATGTGAAGAAGACAGCTGAACTTGTGCACGGAATGGACCTAAAAGACTGCGATGCTTTTGTGGACTGTGATGTGTGTAAACTTACTAAATCGCATCGCGCATCCATCCCGAAGTTCAGCAACCGCCAGACTCAAACCCCCTTACAGCTGGTGCATATGGACTTAATTGGGCCCTTGAAGAAGACAGCAGGGGGGGCGCAATACGTTCTTACGCTCGTGGACGATGCTACGAGGTATAGTTTTGCATTTTTATTGCGCCAGAAGTCTGAAGCTGCTAATAAAATCCGCAATTGGGTCAGGTGGGCGGAAAGGCGGTTTGGGCATCAACTGGTGGCGATCCAAACCGACCGGGGAGGTGAATTTCTGAGTAGGGAGATGTCTCAATGGTTGGAAAGGCAGGGCATCACCCACAGACTCACCGCTCCCCGCACCCCAGAGCATAACGGGGTGGCGGAGAGGAAAAACGGTGAGCTCCAGGGCATGGTCAGAGCGCTGATGGAGCAGTCAAAACTACCCAAAGGGTTGTGGGGAGAGGCGATGAAATATTCTGTATTTATTTCAAATCGGGTTTACCACCGTTCGATTGACGGGGTCCCCTACACCAAGCTATTCGGCAAACCTCCCAATCTTGCATTTCTAAAGACGTTTGGATCATACGCCTTTGTACATGCAGATCGGGAAACACGCAGAAAAGATGACCCGCGTGCCAGGCAGCTACAGTTTATTGGGTTTGAACCGAATTGCAAAGCGCTCAAATTCCTCAATCCTGACCACAAAACTGTCACAATATCCAACTCTTACGATTTCTCTGAGCAAGGTTTACTGCCAGATCATGCTGACAAAACAGTCAGCATCCCCACACAAGCTGCAGAAAATGGGGGGGAGGCAAGATTAGAAAGCACTCCCGATCAGCCTGCATCAACTCCCCAGAGAACTCTACAAAGACAGGAGCCATCTCCTGCCACACCAGCACGCCCTGACAGGCTGCTGGAAGAGGGGGGGGCAGTCCAGGGTTGGATACAAGCACGTCTTCAGAGGAAGCTACACCGGAACAAACTGTTCCGACCAGACGCATCCTTCCTCCAAGGGCTTTGCGTGGGGTTCCACCCCAAAGATTAACCTACCAGGTAGAGGTAGGAAAGGTACCTCAGACATATCAAGATGTCATGGAGCTACCGCAAGCCCAGAAGGAAGAATGGCTACAAGCTATTCGGACTGAATTAAAGGCAATGCACGACTTAAAGGTCTTTGAGCCAGCAACATTACCAGCTGGAAAACACGCAATTGATTCCAGATGGGTGTTTGTTCTAAAAGATCGGGAAGGTGCTGAGCCGTTAAAGAAAGCCCGTTTAGTGATCCGTGGCTGTAAACAAATCCCGGGTGTAGATTTCGAGGAAATCTATTCACCAACACTTGCAGCCACCACGCTACGCGCAGCGCTTGCCGTAGCAGCCAGCAGAGGCTATCAAGTTCACCATTTTGATGTTGGGACAGCTTACTTGCACGCAGACCTGCAGGAAGAGGTATATATTACAATACCTCCAGGTGTGCAAAGCGATTACTCACATTTTTGCCTCAGGAAAGCTGTTTATGGGCTGAAACAAAGTGGGAGAAGCTGGCATTTATGCCTTAAAGAGCAGCTGCAAAAATTGGGGTTCACCCCCTCTACAGCTGATCCATGCCTTTTCAGAAAGGGAAAAGGAGAGAAATTATGTGTTCTGTTATGTTTTGTTGATGATTTGCTGGTCCTTGCAAAGACAACACAACAGATCAATCAGATCACACTACAACTGCAAAAGACATTCACACTTAAATGTCTTGGTCCTGTCAGTCAATACCTAGGGGTAGAGATCGAACGCACAGCTGACAGTGCTGGTTTTCTCCTCAGTCAGGAGAAAAAGATCCACGATCTACTCCAGATATGGGGCATGCAAGACTGCAAGGTTGTATCAACTCCAATAGTGATGGGGAGAGGGGAAAAAGCAGAAGAGTCTGCACCATTTCCAAACCAGAACATGTTCCTTTCACTGTTGGGTTCACTCACACATCTAGCGTGCTGGACGCGCCCAGACATAGGCGCTGCAGTCAATCACCTGAGCAGAAAAGCTGCAAATCCCACACAGGCAGATTGGATAGCCTTAAAACGTATCCTCAGGTACTTGAAAGGCACAAGTAACCACAAGTACCACATTACCCCAAAAGGAGCACTGCAATTGGAAGTTTTTGCAGACAGTGACTTTGGGGGGGATGACACAAGGAAATCTACCACAGGCTATGCCATACGCCTTGGGGATTGCGTGATAGATTGGGGGTCACATAAGCAAAAGACTATCGCGTGTTCTACTCTAGAGAGTGAGTACACAGCCCTGAGTCATGTGACCAACTATCTACACCCGCTCAGGCAATTGATGTCGGATTTGGATGCTCCACAAACAAATCCAATCCAGATCTGGATGGACAACCAGTCCGCAATCCAGATTGCTGGGTCAGAACGAATCCGGATGCGCTCTAAGCATGTTGACATAAAGCATAAACATGTCAGAGAAGCAGTCCAAAACGGGGACATTGACGTGCTTTATTGTCCATCGCATGAGAACATCGCGGATGTCCTGACCAAAGCACTTCCTGCGCCACAATTCAAGCAAGCAGTTCAAATGTTAGATTTGGCGCCAAAAGATGACTTCCGAGACGCAATGGGGGGGTGTTGCAGTTTCACACCACACACTCCAGAACTGGTTGAAACTGGCATTCCGTCTCTCCGTCTCCAGATCAGATAGAGCACCTGCGTGTCCTTGAGGTGGTCAGCTTCCCAGCTTGTTAGTGCAACCTGCTACACAGTAGCTGAACTCCCTTTAGATAGTGTAACATAAGCAGGCAATGTTTCTCACGGGAAGCGCTGGCTAGCAAACATCCACTTTCTCATGAGATCATGATGTTCAAAGGGTTACCCCATTGGTTAACATGGGGCACGAGGGTCTCTAAGTACCCACCTACCAGATATAGTCTGACTGCACCCTTTGTTCTTCTGTCTGTACCATGTGTGCGCACTCAGACTGAGACTGTAACTGAGAATGTAACAACATGCGTTGAAAAGCCGCTTGTACGCGGCAAGCCTTCGCCGGCTTTCGCTGACCGGCAAATAGAACTTCTCGTTTTCTGACTATCGCTACTGTAACCAATAAAAGACTTTGTTATTGAAATGTAGCGATCGCTTCGTACCTCCGCTCCGATCGCGCTAGGCAAGCGCTGAATGGGTTCACAAGCCCCCAACTCTGCTATAAACACTCCAAATACACAACACATCACCCCCCCCGCTACCATCATGATTATGGGATAATAGACAGGGCTGGGCAGGGCATTCCTCAACAGAAGGATTGGGGAGAGAAGGAGTCAGTCCAGTTTCCCTTAAGCCAAAGGATCTCCTTAACAGTAGCGGTTTAATAATGATATCCTGAAAAACTCGTCTCTGTGATATATTAAAGCTATTCAATAGTTGTTTCCTTTCAAGGAGCAACCTGGGAATTCGATCAGAGTTAAACTTGAGAAGCACACGAGTTGCAGATGGAAAGAAGGGCAGATATTCCACTGCCTTTAAATCAACTGTAGCAATATCAAGGCCAAGCAGTTTAGAAATCGATCTGCTGTGTATACAGCGTACTGGCAGCCAGTATTTTGGATACAGGCAAAAAAAATTACCACCATGCTTTGAGCTGGTGTCCAGGTTCTGCCTGCTCTTGAAGCTACGCATTGAGTGGTGCTAGGCTGCTTAGCCAGGCAATGGTGGCAAGGGACTAACCAAACAGCAGATACACAATGTTAAAATCAGGTCATGCTTATTCCTCTTCCTGGATGGAGGGGGCAAGATGGCCGCCGGAGCACTAGCACTGTGAGTTGCTCCAGCCCTGTATTCCTTTATCTGCCTAGTTTATCTATAAGAAAGATTTATTCCCTGTTGGGGAGAGGTTACTAGACTCAAGGTGTTCTGAGAGAGGCAAAAGAGCAGCCCTCTATCCATCCCATGCATCATTTTGTACATCTCAGAGCACAGTCTTCGTTGCGCCAGCACTGCACTTTTGCGCCAATCCAGTGGTGTTGCAAATGTGGTGTCAGGCGCATCTGTGCCAGTGATTCAGGCGCTGGACCAGTTTGGGCGCCGCTACACTTGTCAGCTGCACTGACTGGTCATGCACTGGTCAACAGTTGTAGCGCCGAATCAGACCAAGGTGAGCCCGATTCGGGCCGCTGTTGCTCATGTTCACCTGCACCTGCAAATCAGCAGGCACAGATCCGAGCAGCCCGATAAGGCTGGCTGGGACCTGGGTGCAAAGGAAAAACCTTCCCTTGCCCAGCGCTGTGCTGTTGCTGCCTCCCACTGAGCATAGGATACAGCCCTGCTGTGCCGGCCTTGCTAAGCCAGTGCTGCTTAGGATTGGGCTGCCCACCATGTCCCCCCTCAGATGCCTTTTTCTAGGCTGAAAAGTCCCAAATGCTGTAGCCTATCCTCATAAGGAAGGTGCCCCAGCCCAGTAATTATTTTGGTTGCTCTCTTCTGTACCTTTTTCCAGTTCCACTATGTCCTTTTTGAGATGTGGCAATTAGAACTGTACACAATACTCCAGATGTGATCTTACCATCAGTTTGTGCAATGACATAATCATATTGGCCATTTTATTCTCAGCCGTCTTTTTAATTACCCGAAGCATGGAATTGGCCTTTTTCACTGCTGCTGCACACTGGGTTTCATCAAATTGTCCACTAGCACCCCAAGATCTCTCTCCTGATGAATTGCAGACAGCTCAGAACCCAGTAACCTATAAGTTAAGTTTGGATTATTTGCCCCAATGTGCATCACTTTACTTGTTGACATAGAAAAGCATCTGCTAATTTCCCCAGTTTGGAGTGATCCTTTTGGAGTTCATCACAATCCCTTTTGGTTTTTGCTACTCGGAAAAACTTTAGTGTTGTCTGCAAACTTGGCCACCT
Source organism: Lerista edwardsae (assembly GCA_029204185.1). NCBI lineage: Eukaryota > Metazoa > Chordata > Lepidosauria > Squamata > Scincidae > Lerista > Lerista edwardsae. The sequence goes on along the minus strand of JAJKFI010032911.1, from coordinate 1,657 downwards.
TGCTGATTATCCCTGCTCCAGCTCATTTATGCACAAGCTGAAAAAACACCAGCCCCAAGATGGATCCTTGGGGCACTCCGCTTTTCACCTCTCTTCATTGTGAAAATTGCCCATTGAACCCCACCAACTCTTAACCCATAAGAGGACCTGCCCTCTTATTCCACGACTGTGAAATTTTCTCAGAAGCCTTTGGTGAGGGACCGTGTCAGACAGAAATTCAGATGTATAACACCCACAAGTTCTCCTACATTCATATGCCATATTTTCTAAGCATTCCTGCATGGGGTGGGCTGGTGGGGGATACAATTGGTTGTAGCTAAGGAGGGGTCAAGTGTACTGGATCAAAAATATGGAAGCCGTGGGATTTATGAATAATGCCATCTGGTTATAGATCATATGATGGATACTTCAATGCTGAATGAAACAAACCCTGCCTCCAGAGACATTAGAAACTCCAAGAGCAACGCCTCAGAGTCAGCTCTCTGAGCTGGGAATGGCCTTGGAGGCAAGATGTTGGGGCCGTGCTACACAGGAGCTCAGGCTCTTTCAAAACTCAGCATTCCCCCCCCTCTAGGAATGCCACGGAACCAATGAAGTTAATGGGGATGACACAATGAGTTGTCCTCATTCCTGTGATGCCAACCGCAGTGATGCCACTGGTGGAACGTTCAGGTTTGGGTCACTAGCTTAAATGACCTTTAAAGTGGGATGCAGAATCTGGTGAGGGGTGGGATCATGGAGAGCAGGATCTGTGGGTGGGGAAGGGGGAAATAGGGGGTGGAGTATTGGAAGGAGAGAGATGAGTAGCGGACAAGAGTGGAGGATTGCTCTGGGGGGGTTATTAACTGAATTGTGAATTCTGATGGAAATGGGGACTGGGAATTAAAGGAAGAGGTCAGAATAACTCTTTGAAAGTTTTAACCATGCAAAATTTGTTATAATAGCCGAGAAAAATGTTCTCATGAGTTTTGCTTGTATGCAATCTTTCAGATTATACAGAGTTCCTGCAGCTTGTTGAATAAGAGGTTAGAAGTTAATATGGGGGGAGAGGTTTGGGTGTTATTTGTAACTGATTTACATTCTAAACTTTCATGGTGGATAGACTATCAGTGGTTATTAACTATGGGCGCACTCCTAAACTGGAGTTAGGCTGGCACAGTTAAGCCAGCAAAGTTCGGCTGGCACAAGGGACACAATAAAGTATGTATGCTGCAGCCTCCCCTATGTGCTCCTCGGATCTGCGCCCACTAAAGAGCGGGCACAGATCTGAGGAGAACGTGTGGCCCGAATCAGGGTCGTGCAGCCTCCCTGATGGGCTTAGGAAGTGGCCGTTTGGCCATCTCCCAAGCCCGCCCACATCACACCCAAGTCCCGCCCCACCTCCCTCCAATTCCCACGCCGCTTCTGCGCGGAGCCTCCCTCGCGCTGACCAGCTTCGGTTGCAGTGCGGGTGCAGCAGGACCGGCGCTACCTGTAGCGCTGGTCCTGTTGCCTTAGCGCCAACGTGGGGGTGCGGTTCGGGCTTAGAATTGCGCTGTCAGTGTTTTCCAACAACAGGGAAGGGCATTTGTTTTGATCCACTCCTTTGGGGAAATGTTTATTTTCTGGCCATTATTATTATTATTATTATTATTATTATTATTATTATTATTATTAT
>JAJKFI010032908.1:0-11509 GCA_029204185.1 Lerista edwardsae | reverse complement strand
AGAACATACAGAACAAAGAACAGAACAAATGCTGCCTGGATGATCAATATTTGCAGCAGCGCCAATAGATCGCATCACAAGTTCCAATCTGTGCTGGATAGGGGAAGCGACATTGAAATAGAAAACACACGCCTCTAGCTGTGCGACACTTTGCATTTGTTGTTATGAGTTTAGTTAATCCTGTATAAAAGAAGGAAAGAAAAAGAAAAGACATTGGAGCAGAGCTGGGAACTGCAAAGAGGAATGGAGGAAACAAATGCCTGGTGTGAAAATGAATTGAAATTGTGATTAGATACACATCCTTAGCACAAACATACACGTAAACAGAGAATGTTACCATGAAAACAAATATTAAAATCACCGCCAACTTGAAAAGAACAGAAAAAGCACCACCTGCAACAAAAACACGATGCAAATGGTCATATCAGCCAAAAGGAACCACCAGATCAGCCCTCCAACTCATCAAGCCTGGCAGAACAGCCAGTTTTTCCAAGATGTCTAATGGCTCCACTGGGAGGAAATTCCATGCAGTGGGAACAACTTAGTCTAAGCAAAGTGGAGGTGGCTACGCTCATTCCTCCAGAGATGATCTCCCTGTATCTGAAGGAGGAGGTGGCAGGGAACAGCTCGCTATTGGTTGTGAAATGTTCTGTTCTGACAGGAATTGAGAAGAGCCCCATTGGATCAGGTGAAGGCCCATCTAGTCCAGCTTCCTGTATCTCACAGTGGCCCACCAGATGCCACAAGGAGCACACAAGAAAGAAGATGCCTGCATCCTGCTGCCTGTCACTAGCACCTGGCATGAGAAAGCCTACATCTAAAACCAGGAGATTGAACATACCCATCATGGCCTGAAGATGGTGATGGGCATTTTCTCCATGAATCTGACCAATCCCTTTTTAAAGGGATTTTGGCACCCAGGCCAAATGCCATTACCACCTCTGTAGCAAAGAGTTCCACAGGTTAAGTATTTTCTTTTTTCTCTTCTAACTCTCTCAACACTCAAGTTAAGTGGATGTCCTCTGGTTCTGGTGTTCTGAGAATAGAACAGAATAATTTTATTACGGTCTTAGACCAGTACAGCAACCTGTTGTTCCCAACAGGGAGTCGACATCTTAAATACATAAATACATCGCAAATACACAGCCTTCAGACGTACAATTATCATGAAGCTGAATCTAGCCAAGCACTTCTTCTCAACTTGGAGAGGGCTTCTGCTACTCTATCAAAGGTCGTCGGCCTCAAGAGGGTCATCATTTAAAGGGAAAAAAATTAACTTGTCTGATTCTAAGGCATGTGGACAGGTAAAGGCGGAGCTAAGTACAAAACTCAGGTTTGCACATAGGAGACACAGTAAAAGGGAGAAGAAAAATATATAAAAGGAGACTCTAGAACACCTGTGTAACATAGGCAATGGTTACCAAAAAGGGGAGACTTATTATACCTTCTTTGGGACACTTATTATACCTTCTTTGAGACACAAGGAGTGCCACATTAAATCTGGCATATAAGAGCGCCCTCCATTCCTTAGAGTCGAATTAGGTAAAGCCAGTAAGGAAGGTTAACTAACAAAATAACGAGTATAAGACTTGATATCACAAGGTCACTAAGCGTTTATCTAAGGGCCAAGTTCCAGAAAGGTCAATAGGGCACCCAAGAGGAAACCCAATGATTTTACTTTGGCAATGGTTTAGTTGCATCATACAGGAGACACAGTATCTAATAGCAATGGCAAATGAAGTCAAAAACAAGACAAAACTTTAAAACTCATGAGGAATACAGACATTCACAAAGATACTCCTACTCACAATATACAATTAGAAGCTGCCTAGTTAAAAAGGAAAACTTAACAGGGTCTCAGTTTATCAGCCTGCGAGATCACCACGGGGTTAGTAAAATCAAAAAACAGAGGGGGAACAGTTTGGGCCTGGGCGTCAACCAAGGTGAAAACATCCCCCTGAGTACGTCTAACTACAACGCAAGAAGGGGATAAGGGGACATGGGGAATACAAGAGGGTAAAACAAGATTTGATGGCCTTCTATTAGGAAAGTGAAAAGCATCACAAAGATCTAAATCGGGAGGGGACCTACTTAATTCATTAGAATCATGGCTTATCATCTTTAAGGGGGGAAGAAAAAACAAATAGGGGGGGGGTTAGGGAGTCCAATTGTTCAACTGAGATCCCATAAAAAGCTGCAGGATCCAGACCCAGTTTGTTCTTGATTTCTTCCAACGTTTCCCCCCGCTCCATCATCTCACTCCGATGGTCAGCACCCACTCCAGGTTTAGAGGTTACTATATCCTGGGAAATTAGGGAGATGGGTCTACGAGGAGAACAACACACACAAGCAGGCTTGGGAACAGAGTCAGGCTGAGAGAAAGGAAAATCACCCCCATTCTCTGCAATGATCTTAGACTCAGCAGAAAGAATAGTATCCTTAGGCCGAGGAGAGGAGGGTAATATAGAAAAAACAGATTTCAATTCATGAAGACAGTTTTCTAACAAGTAACATCTGTTACAGATTTTCTGAGGGGAGAACAAACATCATGTTGCAGTTTCACACCACACACTCCAGAACTGGTTGAAACTGGCATTCCGTCTCTCCGTCTCCAGATCAGATAGAGCACCTGCGTGTCCTTGAGGTGGTCAGCTTCCCAGCTTGTTAGTGCAACCTGCTACACAGTAGCTGAACTCCCTTTAGATAGTGTAACATAAGCAGGCAATGTTTCTCACGGGAAGCGCTGGCTAGCAAACATCCACTTTCTCATGAGATCATGATGTTCAAAGGGTTACCCCATTGGTTAACATGGGGCACGAGGGTCTCTAAGTACCCACCTACCAGATATAGTCTGACTGCACCCTTTGTTCTTCTGTCTGTACCATGTGTGCGCACTGCAGACTGAGACTGTAACTGAGAATGTAACAACATGCGTTGAAAAGCCGCTTGTACGCGGCAAGCCTTCGCCGGCTTTCGCTGACCGGCAAATAGAACTTCTCGTTTTCTGACTATCGCTACTGTAACCAATAAAAGACTTTGTTATTGAAATGTAGCGATCGCTTCGTACCTCCGCTCCGATCGCGCTAGGCAAGCGCTGAATGGGTTCACAAGCCCCCAACTCTGCTATAAACACTCCAAATACACAACAGGTTATGGAAGATTCAGCCGTAACCCTGCAGGGGTTTGCCGCGGACCCAATCCACGGAGCAGAGACTGAGTGGTGAATGCGGCTGCATCCCTACACTCGCGGACATCCTGACAGATGTCTGATGAGGAAGGAGCTACCGGTGGAGTCAAAGAGGAAACAGAGGAAATCAAGGTAGAAGACCTCGGTGACGAGGCGGGGGAAGAGGACGTTGGCGACCCAGGAGAACCCGAGCAATCCGGGGAAAGTGAAGAGGGCGAATCGGAAGACGACGATCTCGGACCTCTCCTTCCCCTTCCGGGGGCTCCCGACGGCCAAGCACCTGTCCCGCCACCGCCGCTCGTTCCAGGACAAGGTCCTTTCATCCCTCTGCCACCACCTCAAGTTCCACCGTTGCAGCCCGCTGGGCCCGGAATCGGGATGGCGCAGCAACCTCCCGCCGCCCCGCCGGCGCCTTTCAACATTCCCATTCCACTTCTCAACGACAGCAACTATGTGCAATGGGCACACAAGATGCGGTTGCTGCTGGAAAAGGACGACCTTTGGCAGCACACTCAAGCGCTTCCCACGAACGCTGCAGAAGAAGCAGCTGACAGGAAGGCGAAGGCAACCATCGGTCTTGCAATCTCAGAGGATCTCTTAGTCTATTGTCGCGACCTTGGACACGCTATGGACTATTGGACCACATTGAAGGAGTTGTTTGCACGTGCATCCCTGACTTCCAGCATGGTTCTGACACGCAAGCTGTGGCGATCGCGTCTTGAACCGGGGGGGGGACTTACGGGTCCACCTAAGAGCAATGCAGCAAAACCTCAAAGATCTTGAGGCAATTGGGGAACGTGTCGAGGAAAGGCTCAAAGTTTTTGCGATCCTCAATTCCCTGGATGAGACGTGGGACATGTTTACCCTGACTTTGGAATCTATCCCTGCAGCACAACTGACTGTCACCCTTGTCGTCGCACGGCTTCTCGAGGAAGCGGAAAAAAGGGCAGACAACCAGAGGGAGCGAGAATTCCGAAAGGGGAAAAACAATATTTCTGGGAAAAAGCAGCAGCAGCCCAAGAATGAGTCCCAGGCGCAAGTGTGCGCCAGTGTGAGACAGTGCTATGTGTGCGGATCAACCCAACATCTCGCATACCAGTGTGCCAAGAAAAAAGGAGGCTCTAAAAAGAAGAAAAAACCCCAAGGTGAGCAGGGCACGGGGCAAGGGCAGTCTCCAAAGCCCCATGCACAGCATCCCAAAGCGAGTATCGCTTTTGTGGGCTCAACGGAAGGTAGGCGCACGCGAGGATCCTGGTTGTTAGACTCGGGAGCAAGCCACCATATCGTAACATCCGCTGACTTACTCACGAGCAAGTGCAAGACAGATCGTGAAACTGTCGCACTCGCAAATGGAACAACAGCGCCAGTGATTTGCGCTGGAGAGGTTTTTCTGCCACAACTGCAGACTACCTTGAAGAATGTGCTGTGTGTGCCAACAATGTCGAGGAATCTGCTCAGCCTTGGCACCCTTCAAGAAGATGGATTTAAAGTGACTTTCCAAGACGACGTCTGCACACTTGAGAGGGGGAATCTTTGTGTGGCTGTACCCCGAGTGTATCGGCTGTTCGTGCTTGGAGCGAAGACAACGGGGAATCAACAGGCAACTGTGTGCTTCAATCAACCAAAGCACCGATCCTGTGGGCACGTGTGGCACCTTCGATTAGGACATTTAAATCATGACTATGTGAAGAAGACAGCTGAACTTGTGCACGGAATGGACCTAAAAGACTGCGATGCTTTTGTGGACTGTGATGTGTGTAAACTTACTAAATCGCATCGCGCATCCATCCCGAAGTTCAGCAACCGCCAGACTCAAACCCCCTTACAGCTGGTGCATATGGACTTAATTGGGCCCTTGAAGAAGACAGCAGGGGGGGCGCAATACGTTCTTACGCTCGTGGACGATGCTACGAGGTATAGTTTTGCATTTTTATTGCGCCAGAAGTCTGAAGCTGCTAATAAAATCCGCAATTGGGTCAGGTGGGCGGAAAGGCGGTTTGGGCATCAACTGGTGGCGATCCAAACCGACCGGGGAGGTGAATTTCTGAGTAGGGAGATGTCTCAATGGTTGGAAAGGCAGGGCATCACCCACAGACTCACCGCTCCCCGCACCCCAGAGCATAACGGGGTGGCGGAGAGGAAAAACGGTGAGCTCCAGGGCATGGTCAGAGCGCTGATGGAGCAGTCAAAACTACCCAAAGGGTTGTGGGGAGAGGCGATGAAATATTCTGTATTTATTTCAAATCGGGTTTACCACCGTTCGATTGACGGGGTCCCCTACACCAAGCTATTCGGCAAACCTCCCAATCTTGCATTTCTAAAGACGTTTGGATCATACGCCTTTGTACATGCAGATCGGGAAACACGCAGAAAAGATGACCCGCGTGCCAGGCAGCTACAGTTTATTGGGTTTGAACCGAATTGCAAAGCGCTCAAATTCCTCAATCCTGACCACAAAACTGTCACAATATCCAACTCTTACGATTTCTCTGAGCAAGGTTTACTGCCAGATCATGCTGACAAAACAGTCAGCATCCCCACACAAGCTGCAGAAAATGGGGGGGAGGCAAGATTAGAAAGCACTCCCGATCAGCCTGCATCAACTCCCCAGAGAACTCTACAAAGACAGGAGCCATCTCCTGCCACACCAGCACGCCCTGACAGGCTGCTGGAAGAGGGGGGGGCAGTCCAGGGTTGGATACAAGCACGTCTTCAGAGGAAGCTACACCGGAACAAACTGTTCCGACCAGACGCATCCTTCCTCCAAGGGCTTTGCGTGGGGTTCCACCCCAAAGATTAACCTACCAGGTAGAGGTAGGAAAGGTACCTCAGACATATCAAGATGTCATGGAGCTACCGCAAGCCCAGAAGGAAGAATGGCTACAAGCTATTCGGACTGAATTAAAGGCAATGCACGACTTAAAGGTCTTTGAGCCAGCAACATTACCAGCTGGAAAACACGCAATTGATTCCAGATGGGTGTTTGTTCTAAAAGATCGGGAAGGTGCTGAGCCGTTAAAGAAAGCCCGTTTAGTGATCCGTGGCTGTAAACAAATCCCGGGTGTAGATTTCGAGGAAATCTATTCACCAACACTTGCAGCCACCACGCTACGCGCAGCGCTTGCCGTAGCAGCCAGCAGAGGCTATCAAGTTCACCATTTTGATGTTGGGACAGCTTACTTGCACGCAGACCTGCAGGAAGAGGTATATATTACAATACCTCCAGGTGTGCAAAGCGATTACTCACATTTTTGCCTCAGGAAAGCTGTTTATGGGCTGAAACAAAGTGGGAGAAGCTGGCATTTATGCCTTAAAGAGCAGCTGCAAAAATTGGGGTTCACCCCCTCTACAGCTGATCCATGCCTTTTCAGAAAGGGAAAAGGAGAGAAATTATGTGTTCTGTTATGTTTTGTTGATGATTTGCTGGTCCTTGCAAAGACAACACAACAGATCAATCAGATCACACTACAACTGCAAAAGACATTCACACTTAAATGTCTTGGTCCTGTCAGTCAATACCTAGGGGTAGAGATCGAACGCACAGCTGACAGTGCTGGTTTTCTCCTCAGTCAGGAGAAAAAGATCCACGATCTACTCCAGATATGGGGCATGCAAGACTGCAAGGTTGTATCAACTCCAATAGTGATGGGGAGAGGGGAAAAAGCAGAAGAGTCTGCACCATTTCCAAACCAGAACATGTTCCTTTCACTGTTGGGTTCACTCACACATCTAGCGTGCTGGACGCGCCCAGACATAGGCGCTGCAGTCAATCACCTGAGCAGAAAAGCTGCAAATCCCACACAGGCAGATTGGATAGCCTTAAAACGTATCCTCAGGTACTTGAAAGGCACAAGTAACCACAAGTACCACATTACCCCAAAAGGAGCACTGCAATTGGAAGTTTTTGCAGACAGTGACTTTGGGGGGGATGACACAAGGAAATCTACCACAGGCTATGCCATACGCCTTGGGGATTGCGTGATAGATTGGGGGTCACATAAGCAAAAGACTATCGCGTGTTCTACTCTAGAGAGTGAGTACACAGCCCTGAGTCATGTGACCAACTATCTACACCCGCTCAGGCAATTGATGTCGGATTTGGATGCTCCACAAACAAATCCAATCCAGATCTGGATGGACAACCAGTCCGCAATCCAGATTGCTGGGTCAGAACGAATCCGGATGCGCTCTAAGCATGTTGACATAAAGCATAAACATGTCAGAGAAGCAGTCCAAAACGGGGACATTGACGTGCTTTATTGTCCATCGCATGAGAACATCGCGGATGTCCTGACCAAAGCACTTCCTGCGCCACAATTCAAGCAAGCAGTTCAAATGTTAGATTTGGCGCCAAAAGATGACTTCCGAGACGCAATGGGGGGGTGTTGCAGTTTCACACCACACACTCCAGAACTGGTTGAAACTGGCATTCCGTCTCTCCGTCTCCAGATCAGATAGAGCACCTGCGTGTCCTTGAGGTGGTCAGCTTCCCAGCTTGTTAGTGCAACCTGCTACACAGTAGCTGAACTCCCTTTAGATAGTGTAACATAAGCAGGCAATGTTTCTCACGGGAAGCGCTGGCTAGCAAACATCCACTTTCTCATGAGATCATGATGTTCAAAGGGTTACCCCATTGGTTAACATGGGGCACGAGGGTCTCTAAGTACCCACCTACCAGATATAGTCTGACTGCACCCTTTGTTCTTCTGTCTGTACCATGTGTGCGCACTCAGACTGAGACTGTAACTGAGAATGTAACAACATGCGTTGAAAAGCCGCTTGTACGCGGCAAGCCTTCGCCGGCTTTCGCTGACCGGCAAATAGAACTTCTCGTTTTCTGACTATCGCTACTGTAACCAATAAAAGACTTTGTTATTGAAATGTAGCGATCGCTTCGTACCTCCGCTCCGATCGCGCTAGGCAAGCGCTGAATGGGTTCACAAGCCCCCAACTCTGCTATAAACACTCCAAATACACAACACATCACCCCCCCCGCTACCATCATGATTATGGGATAATAGACAGGGCTGGGCAGGGCATTCCTCAACAGAAGGATTGGGGAGAGAAGGAGTCAGTCCAGTTTCCCTTAAGCCAAAGGATCTCCTTAACAGTAGCGGTTTAATAATGATATCCTGAAAAACTCGTCTCTGTGATATATTAAAGCTATTCAATAGTTGTTTCCTTTCAAGGAGCAACCTGGGAATTCGATCAGAGTTAAACTTGAGAAGCACACGAGTTGCAGATGGAAAGAAGGGCAGATATTCCACTGCCTTTAAATCAACTGTAGCAATATCAAGGCCAAGCAGTTTAGAAATCGATCTGCTGTGTATACAGCGTACTGGCAGCCAGTATTTTGGATACAGGCAAAAAAAATTACCACCATGCTTTGAGCTGGTGTCCAGGTTCTGCCTGCTCTTGAAGCTACGCATTGAGTGGTGCTAGGCTGCTTAGCCAGGCAATGGTGGCAAGGGACTAACCAAACAGCAGATACACAATGTTAAAATCAGGTCATGCTTATTCCTCTTCCTGGATGGAGGGGGCAAGATGGCCGCCGGAGCACTAGCACTGTGAGTTGCTCCAGCCCTGTATTCCTTTATCTGCCTAGTTTATCTATAAGAAAGATTTATTCCCTGTTGGGGAGAGGTTACTAGACTCAAGGTGTTCTGAGAGAGGCAAAAGAGCAGCCCTCTATCCATCCCATGCATCATTTTGTACATCTCAGAGCACAGTCTTCGTTGCGCCAGCACTGCACTTTTGCGCCAATCCAGTGGTGTTGCAAATGTGGTGTCAGGCGCATCTGTGCCAGTGATTCAGGCGCTGGACCAGTTTGGGCGCCGCTACACTTGTCAGCTGCACTGACTGGTCATGCACTGGTCAACAGTTGTAGCGCCGAATCAGACCAAGGTGAGCCCGATTCGGGCCGCTGTTGCTCATGTTCACCTGCACCTGCAAATCAGCAGGCACAGATCCGAGCAGCCCGATAAGGCTGGCTGGGACCTGGGTGCAAAGGAAAAACCTTCCCTTGCCCAGCGCTGTGCTGTTGCTGCCTCCCACTGAGCATAGGATACAGCCCTGCTGTGCCGGCCTTGCTAAGCCAGTGCTGCTTAGGATTGGGCTGCCCACCATGTCCCCCCTCAGATGCCTTTTTCTAGGCTGAAAAGTCCCAAATGCTGTAGCCTATCCTCATAAGGAAGGTGCCCCAGCCCAGTAATTATTTTGGTTGCTCTCTTCTGTACCTTTTTCCAGTTCCACTATGTCCTTTTTGAGATGTGGCAATTAGAACTGTACACAATACTCCAGATGTGATCTTACCATCAGTTTGTGCAATGACATAATCATATTGGCCATTTTATTCTCAGCCGTCTTTTTAATTACCCGAAGCATGGAATTGGCCTTTTTCACTGCTGCTGCACACTGGGTTTCATCAAATTGTCCACTAGCACCCCAAGATCTCTCTCCTGATGAATTGCAGACAGCTCAGAACCCAGTAACCTATAAGTTAAGTTTGGATTATTTGCCCCAATGTGCATCACTTTACTTGTTGACATAGAAAAGCATCTGCTAATTTCCCCAGTTTGGAGTGATCCTTTTGGAGTTCATCACAATCCCTTTTGGTTTTTGCTACTCGGAAAAACTTTAGTGTTGTCTGCAAACTTGGCCACCTTGCTGATTATCCCTGCTCCAGCTCATTTATGCACAAGCTGAAAAAACACCAGCCCCAAGATGGATCCTTGGGGCACTCCGCTTTTCACCTCTCTTCATTGTGAAAATTGCCCATTGAACCCCACCAACTCTTAACCCATAAGAGGACCTGCCCTCTTATTCCACGACTGTGAAATTTTCTCAGAAGCCTTTGGTGAGGGACCGTGTCAGACAGAAATTCAGATGTATAACACCCACAAGTTCTCCTACATTCATATGCCATATTTTCTAAGCATTCCTGCATGGGGTGGGCTGGTGGGGGATACAATTGGTTGTAGCTAAGGAGGGGTCAAGTGTACTGGATCAAAAATATGGAAGCCGTGGGATTTATGAATAATGCCATCTGGTTATAGATCATATGATGGATACTTCAATGCTGAATGAAACAAACCCTGCCTCCAGAGACATTAGAAACTCCAAGAGCAACGCCTCAGAGTCAGCTCTCTGAGCTGGGAATGGCCTTGGAGGCAAGATGTTGGGGCCGTGCTACACAGGAGCTCAGGCTCTTTCAAAACTCAGCATTCCCCCCCCCTCTAGGAATGCCACGGAACCAATGAAGTTAATGGGGATGACACAATGAGTTGTCCTCATTCCTGTGATGCCAACCGCAGTGATGCCACTGGTGGAACGTTCAGGTTTGGGTCACTAGCTTAAATGACCTTTAAAGTGGGATGCAGAATCTGGTGAGGGGTGGGATCATGGAGAGCAGGATCTGTGGGTGGGGAAGGGGGAAATAGGGGGTGGAGTATTGGAAGGAGAGAGATGAGTAGCGGACAAGAGTGGAGGATTGCTCTGGGGGGGTTATTAACTGAATTGTGAATTCTGATGGAAATGGGGACTGGGAATTAAAGGAAGAGGTCAGAATAACTCTTTGAAAGTTTTAACCATGCAAAATTTGTTATAATAGCCGAGAAAAATGTTCTCATGAGTTTTGCTTGTATGCAATCTTTCAGATTATACAGAGTTCCTGCAGCTTGTTGAATAAGAGGTTAGAAGTTAATATGGGGGGAGAGGTTTGGGTGTTATTTGTAACTGATTTACATTCTAAACTTTCATGGTGGATAGACTATCAGTGGTTATTAACTATGGGCGCACTCCTAAACTGGAGTTAGGCTGGCACAGTTAAGCCAGCAAAGTTCGGCTGGCACAAGGGACACAATAAAGTATGTATGCTGCAGCCTCCCCTATGTGCTCCTCGGATCTGCGCCCACTAAAGAGCGGGCACAGATCTGAGGAGAACGTGTGGCCCGAATCAGGGTCGTGCAGCCTCCCTGATGGGCTTAGGAAGTGGCCGTTTGGCCATCTCCCAAGCCCGCCCACATCACACCCAAGTCCCGCCCCACCTCCCTCCAATTCCCACGCCGCTTCTGCGCGGAGCCTCCCTCGCGCTGACCAGCTTCGGTTGCAGTGCGGGTGCAGCAGGACCGGCGCTACCTGTAGCGCTGGTCCTGTTGCCTTAGCGCCAACGTGGGGGTGCGGTTCGGGCTTAGAATTGCGCTGTCAGTGTTTTCCAACAACAGGGAAGGGCATTTGTTTTGATCCACTCCTTTGGGGAAATGTTTATTTTCTGGCCATTATTATTATTATTATTATTATTATTATTATTATTATTATTATTAT
>JAJKFI010032905.1:0-19225 GCA_029204185.1 Lerista edwardsae | reverse complement strand
GTGTGTGTGTGTGTGTGTGTGTGTGTGTGTGTGTGTGTGTGTGTGTGTTAAAGCTACTAGACAACACTAGTTTTCACAAATGTGAATGGAGATAAGCAGGGAAGATAGCTAGATAAGCCCAAGCCAAGACATTTTTCCCCATCAGCCAACTCTGAGGCAGTCACACCCAGCAACATTGCAAGCTGGCAGCTCTATGCAACCACCTGATAATCGGTTCACGACCCCATTGGGGGGCCCAAACCTCAGGTTGGGAACCATTTGCTTTAGGTGGGAGGCCAAGACACGACTGCCTAGAAAGTCTTTTTATATCAACTCTCAATAGGTTCACTGACTTCTTTATTTCCTTTTTGCCTGTTGCTGGTCAGGCTGTTGTTTGATTTAAAATTGAGAGCTGATGATTTACTGTTAGTGATTACTTTATTGTTTTTTCTTAATTCGTATTTTTGTTTCCATACACTGCGCTAGGTCCAATGAGAGAAGCTATAAAAATTTCTCAAAAAAAAAAAATTAAGATAAACACCGTAATGGGTCTATCTGGATAGGATAATGTTTTATTCTTAAGCCCTGAAAACGCTTGCGGTTCAGAGTAGCAATAGCCCCTGTTCTTTGCAGAAAGGTTATCTCATGCCCTGAGGAACAAGATGGTTTAAGGAAACAACTCTTACTAAACATTCCTGACACAACATAGCCCAGCTTGTATGGACATGGCTGCTGTACGCAGGGAGGAAACCTTGTCAGGGCAATCCTATGGACTGTGCAGCGTCGGTGCAACAGGGTTGTGCTGACACTGCACACTTAGCGCTGCCAATTGGCGCCAATTGGCACCCCTGTGTTGGCGCTAAGGCAACGGGACCAGCGCTGCAGGCAGCGCCGGTCCCGTTGCGCCCACACAGAGCCTCCCTAGCATCAGCCAAAGCCGGCTAGTGCGAGGGAGTTGCCATGATGGGGCAGCTTGGGGATTGGAAGGAGGAGGACAGGACGTTGGCGACCATACGGCCCTGATTTGGGCCCGATTCGGGCTACCTGTTTAGCAGGTGCAGATCCGAGGAGCCCATGGGGGAGGCTGGAGCCCCCTACAGTAAGGGAGCACTCGTTCCCTTGCCATGGAGAGGCTCCAGCCTGTCCGAAGCATCTCTAGTGTATGGTGCTGGCCTGTTGGCCTCGCCAGTCTGGCGCTGCTTAGGATTGTGCCCTGTATGTGGAGCTCATGGAGATAGGCTGCAGATACCTAAGAGGTCCTTGAGCTATACAATTCCTTCTTCCTGCACATTTCTTGGTAAACATATAAACATACAACTTTTAGGGCCACAGGTACTTGATGGGGGGGGTGCTCAGACTCTGAAGCTATCATTATGGGGAAATGATGGCCGAAGAAATCCACCTACCCATTCTGACCCAGGTCCATCCTCAAACACCAGGAATGGTCACGCCTCCAGCTCCAGAAAGCTCAAAAGGCTATGGTTCCATTTTCCACATACTTGTCAACAGTTGAGGAACCCTTGAACTTCGGAGAAATACTGTAGCGACTTGCATTGTTATGCAAACGTCACCCCTGGAAACCCAGTGCATTTCAGATGGTTCTGTGTCATGTTCTGGAGTACAGGCGTGCCCTAGTATTCACTGATTCGGTATCCACAGTTTCAGTTATCCACAGATACCATGGATACTGAGATTTTTTTTAGATTGTGAGCCCTTTGGGACAGGGAGCCCTTTAACTTCATTATTAGTAGTAGTATTTGCCTGTAAACCGCTTTGTGAACTTCATGTGGAAAAGCGGTATATAAGTACCTGTTGGTTGATTGTTTGATTGATTGATTGATTGATTGATGCCTATTAAAAAGATAGGAGAACATAATAAATCTCCTTTTTTTCACCTTGTTGCAGCAAAATCACTGATGTTTCCCTGTCTTTAAAAAAGGCATCTCCAGTATCCACAGTTTCAGGTATCCACGGTGGGGTCTGGAAGGGAACCCCAGTGGATACTGGGGCGTGCCAGTACACACTCAGTTCACACAGGACACTAGCCAGGCCTGCTGGACCTCACCATTGCCTCACCCCCAAACTGGGAATACAACCTAAAGCACTCAAGGGTGCTGCTGTACATTGCAGAAGGAGGTCCGTAGTAGTGGGCAAGATGACTTTCAGGGAAGCGTCTCTCTTTGTATAATCCCACATACTTTTCCAGGAAAAGCCAGTGTTCCCAGAGTTTGAAAACTACAATTGTAGGGACAAATATAAAAGAAAGAAAACCCTTCCACAAATGGGCACTCACACTCACCCCTGCTCTCCCAACACCCCATTTATGAGAGTTTGTTTGCTATCCCAGAAATAAAGAAGAGTTGGAAAGCTGGACTTGAAGTAATTGGAGTGATTTAAGTGATTCCTTACCAAGAAGTGTGTCCTGGGCTGAAGGTTGTTACAGGTAATCCTCTGATGGCTCAATGCATGGGAAGTTGTCTTCTCTTGGTTGGACTGAAGCATCCAAGTGTCTCTCCAATTCACACGTCTCTAGTGGGAAAACTTGTTTGTTTTTCTTTCTTTGTTGCACTGATCAATTGTCTTTCTGTGTAAAAATACACAAAGTGATGTCCAACATTGAAAATGGAAAACATTCATAAAACCCCAATTGCACAGGATGTACATCTTGAACATGGTTCTTCACAGTGCCGTCACAGCAAGCTTCATAGAGCCCCCCTTCCTTTCCTCTCTCCTCTCTCCTAGCTGGGGACTGTTGGATATGAGGTGGGCTGGACAAGGACATGTGAAGTGAACACTGGTCTCTATTCCTAACCTAGAGGTGCTCAGAGAGAAGCAGGAAAGGCAGAAAGGGGTCAAGCCAATTATGGCCTCTGCATTTTTAAGGCTCCTGCCCTTTGACTCTGTTGCAACTCAAGATGAATACTCACCCAAGATGAAAAGAAGTCAGCAGAAAGATGCTGTAGATTCTGAAAAAGCAATTGTGGGTAGCTAATTACTTTGAGATTGGAAGTCTCCGTTGCTTGCACTTAGAGGTCTTTCTTATCGTTTTCTTCATTCTTTTACTTGCACTGGTGCAATATGCCCCTTTTTGACTGGTCCAGTGGTAATAATTTCAGGGACGTTCCATCCTCTGCCATCTTACTGAACCATTCCTTGTCATGCTTCTTATATTGCATCATCCTACACAAACAGTGCGGACCGTGGTGTACTGATGGTGACTGATCTCTCATGTTTCCTTACATGTTGTTTCTATTGGGTTTGTCTGATTATCATAGCCATTTCCCCGGACAAAGAGCACAAAAGCTTTTGCATTTATGGAACTCTTTGAGAGATGATAGAAAGAAGATTTAATAAAGAAAGTTATATGAGGCATATAATTGGAAGTTGGTAGCAGTTATTCAGAATGGAGGTCAGCAGCAATCAAGAGTATGGGAATGACTGAGAAAGAGGTTTAAAAGAGGATGAATGGCTATGGAAAATGTTAAAGTTACTTTTAATTCAGCAGTTACAGTCTTTAAAGAGAATCTTATTGGAATTGCCAAACCTTTTCTGTGAAATTGCTGCCTATGTTTTCTAATTGTTGAATAGGGCTTTGGCAAAAACAAAACATACCAAACTTACGTTGTTTAAAGAGAAACAGCATGTGAGCTTGATCTATACTGTACAAGTGGATGTGAATTATGGTTGTGTTAACCCCCCACCAGTATGAAAGCAGTCAGCTATTTCTAGTTTTAAATGCTCATGGATTGCTCTCTCCTGCTTTGATTAGACTTCTCATTAGCCTTCCCCTCTCAGCCTAAGCAGCCATGACCTTCTCTTGCTGAAATGAGATATCAAATAGGGTGCCACAGACCTCTGTCTTGGGCCTGTGCTGTACAGCATTTTAATAAATGGCCTGGATACTTATCAGATTTGCAGATGGCATGAATGTTACTAGCAGAGCTTTTCTTGAATGTAACATGTACACAGGGGGTTGCGGAAAAATCATGTGCAGTCTATTGGCCAATTATTATTATACACCTGTTTTTCAACAAGAGTAGTTCACAAAGCAGTTTACATAGAAAATAAATCAATATGTTCTATGTAATTCAGGGTGCAATCCTATACTGCCCTGGAATGGCGAGGCCAGCCAGCCTGCACCATATCCTGATGCTGTATAGGACAGGCTGGAGCCTCCCCACGGCAAGGGCACATTCATGTCCTTACCATAGGGGAGGCTCCATCTTCCCCTATGTGCTCCTCGGATCTGCGCCTGCTAAACAGCAGGCGCAGATCCGAGGAGACCGCATGGCCCAAATCTGGGCCGGGCGGCCTCTCTGTCAGGCTTAGGATTCGGCCTTATGGCCAATTCCCAAGCCTGCCCAACACCCGGACCGGCACGCCTGCTGGCCTGCCCATCAACCACCCAATGCCCACCCAGAAACGCCCTCCCCCTGCCCCAATTCATGATGGTGCCTCCCTTGGGCCAGCCAGCTTCTGTTGCCTTAGCACCGATGTGGGGGTGCTGATCAGCGCTAAGTGTGCAGCGTCAACGCAACTCTGTTGCATCAACGCTGTGCGGGTTACAGGGTTGCACTGTCAGTGATGAAAGGAAAACAGAGATGAGTATGAATCCTCCTTTTTGAAGAGTGTACTAGGAGTATGTGCTTCCCCTTCCTCATAGGAAAATAGGAGCAGCCCTGATGGATCAAGCCAAAGGCCCATCTAGTCCAGCTTCCTTTATCTCACCAGATGCCTCAGGAAGCACAACAAGATTCTTGCATCTCGTTGCATCTGTATCTGGTATTCCAAGAAAGCCTCATACCCTCAATGAAGACACCAGACCATAGCTTGTGTTTAACTTTATTAAACACAAGTGACAATTTAAAAAGCAAAAACAAAACAGGAAACCTACTGTCCAGCATGGGTCTTCCGGGATTGCCCCGGGTGAACTTCAGCCTGTCGGCCCAGCGTCTTAACGCTAAGCACTCTGCCTGGCTTTGGCTTCAGAGTCAGTGTTGGAGGTTGAGGGTTGCTCCACCCTGACCCGGCTCTCTGCCCTGGCTCAAGGTAAAGGTAGGCTGACAGCTTGCAGCAACCACCGGCCTAAGCCATGCTGCCCCTCATCATCAGCACAGTGGGTTTTTATAGGGCTCCTTCCTGTCCCTCCCCCGGCCTCCTCCTTTCCTGGCCCCTCCCCTGGATCCGGGCTGTTGGCCTGCCCTAAGGGAGTGATGGGGACCCTGTCCACTCCTGTCCACCCAAGCGTTGTCCCGCCTCCTGGCCTATCACCTCATCCGGGGGCGGGGTGCCTGTTGTCGGGGGACAGCCCCTGCGCTGTCCCTGAGCTTCTGCCTGGTTGCCCCCTTCCAGGGGAGACGACCCCGGGTCATGTCCCACTCCCTCAGGGCGGAGGGAGAGCTCCGATCCCCCCCCCCGGCTGTGGCGCTGGCGGGCTCGGGGAAGGACAGCCTGTCATCACCATGGCTGCCCCAGGGGTTGCAGGTGCAGCCGGGGCCTTCCTCTGCGCCATTCACGTCATCGGCCGCGATGGGCGGAGGGCCCTGCCTGCCGCGGAGGCACGTGGGTGGGCCGGCTGAGTCTGCCGTGGCTTCTGGCCTGTGCGGCAAGGGATGTGCCAAGACAGCAGCAGCGCGGTCTGAGCGATTGGGGGTGCGGACAGCTGCTACTCCTGGAACCAGCCCTAGTATCAGACTTAAAACTCACTGAGGTGTTGGGTGTGAGCCAAGCTGCCTGCTAACCAGAGCCCACCCCATCCATGTTAGCAACCAATAGCTAACTTGCTTTATGCAAGGAGTGGGTCAAAGATTCCCCCCATATGTCACTGGAAGGGCAATAATTTGGGCACACAAGTATAATTTATCATGTAACTTGACAAATTGGTAAGGGGAGAGGAATATTAAAATAAAACATGGGGACCACACATGCAGTCATTGGATCAGGTCCCTTGGGAAAGGAGAAAGATGTGCCTTGTTTTATGCTTGGTGCTTCACTTTCTGCAGACATCTTTTTTGTTTTTCATATCTCTTTTGCCTTTCTATTTCTCTGAGTCTCAGTCTTTCACATGGGCTTGGTGTTTGTTTTCCATTCAGGGCAGGAGGTTGTAGTCGAGAGGGTTAAAGCCTCCGTTTGCCTGAAGATAAGATCCGAAGGTCGCCAGTTCGGGATCACCGAAAGTCTCCGTGAGCGGCAGACCTTGTAAACTGCAACTGATTAGAGCTGAGCTACAGCTGCCTCTGAGAGGGGAATGTGCTGGGCCAGCCGCTTCTTTGGTGGGAGCAGAAGCTGCTTATCAGCCAGCAGGAAGGCAAATTGTGCAGCCAGAAAGAAGACTACACCATGAAAGTACCATCTGTATGTTGTATGTTCTTGAAAGATAGAACTTACTTGTAATTTGTAAAAACCTTGTGTTTATGAATAAAGCCTGCCTATGTAAACCGCCTTGAGTTAAAGTCAGAGGAGTAATCAAATGACCTAAGAAAGGCGGTATATAAATATGCTGAGGAGGAGGAGGAGGATTACTATTATTATTAATGGGGTTTATTAAATCCTGACTGGTAATGGGGGAAAGCAGAGTCTTTAGTACAGCGGGTTCCCCTCACAAATTACCTCAGGATGTTTCTCTCTCACTCTCAGTCTCAGGCTGCTTGCTAGTAAAATAAAGACACTGGCAAAAGTAAAGCTTTGTTTCTTTCTGTAACAGTTTACTCACAATATATATCTTGAAACATATTAACAGCTTCTGAAAACCGGTCAGAGGTATGCCTGTAACTTTGTATAAATCATGCCCTAGATAGCTGCATGATCTTGCATGCCAGTATGTGTTTCAAAATGGCCGCTCTCCCTCAGAGCTTCTTAGTTGTTCTTAAGATGGCCGCTCTGCCTCAGACAGGGCCAGGCCCTCCCTTTAGAATGTATGGGAACGAATTGACTCCAGTGGGCGTGCTTAGCAGCCATGACAGTAAGTCCAAAACATTGCTCATTCCAAGCATTTCCAATGGGTTTTCGCATGATGTTTAGGGCTGAATCGTTTACTCCTGAAGTAAAAACTTACCAAAATAACAACGTGTGATCATGGAGAAACATCAGTGGTAACCATATTATAATATGCAATTCCAAGGTTTAATTCCGCATAATTATATTACTGAACACACCAGACGAAATGCTGTCTATTTTAACTCAGATTGCACTGTTTTGACAGACTTATTTTTTGAAATCTACACAAGCAGGAATAAAACGGCCATGCCCCATTAAAAAAATGTCTGTTAATGTTCAGAATTTCGAAAATATTACCGGTCGTTTTATTGAGCCGATGTAATGTGAATACATGAATCTTTCAGTGGAAATTAAGTCCCATTTTTCGTTCAGCGATTCGCACACCTGTATGCAGAACACGCAGGCATGCTTAAAGACGTTGAAATTAACTTTTACACGCGCACTGTGCGAGCGAGAGAGCCCCTCTGGCGGCAATCCTCCGCGGCAATTATCTGAGTCAGCCATTTTAGTAAGTCCACGGCTTCAAGAATGTGACGTCATGGCCTATCCAGTTATACTTGGCCTCAGAGCTGTAGTTGGCACATCCCACTGCTACAAGGACAAGCTGGAAAGAGGCTACAGTGTATCGAGGAGGAAAGGGAAATAAACTCTGGGTTAAGGCCACGCCTTCTGCATAGAAATCACAGAGAGGAACATATAGAGAGGAAAAAACACACAGGTTATTCATTTCCTTATCATTACTATAGACTGCCCCCTCTGGACAGCAGACGGAGTTGCACATATCCCAACAATTATTACTCTGAGAACTTCTTTGTATGAAGGGAGGGGTGTTAGTTATATTGTAATCAGTTCATTAATCTGATTTCCACTGAACCCCACACCCATTTTTTACTCATTTGCAACTGATGGCAGATGTGTTCCTTTTCTATTTGTACTCATTTAATTGAGAACAAGTACAACATTCCTCCCCCGTGCTCACAAGCAACATTCCTCCCCACACACACAAGTAAACCCCCTCTCTTTAAGCTACTTCTTTTTACATATTTGGGGACCTACTTCTTTGTTCAAAAGAGCTTGGCCTCCTTGGAGATTTCTCCTGGTCCCTCACCACTCAGTCCTCAGCGTTGGTAGGTATGCACCCCAAATTGTTTCAGACTGAGACTTGAGAATGCTTCCTGTTTCCAAATCTAGCTTTGCACCTATCGTCCCCCCTGCCAAGGTAGGCAGTTTGGTATGCAGATTTGCCTCGCTGGGTGGTGCTCTCTGCTATGCCTACAATTGTTTATCCAATATTTATTCACTATTATTTTAGATAGAAATTTGGCTGTGTCGAGATGCCCTTTTCAATGCTCAAGAACTGGGGCAGGGTGTGTGTAAGGGAAAGAGTTGGAGTGCTGTTGGTGGATTGGGCACATGCCATATCCTAACCCCCTTCCTAGGCCTGATCTGCATGCATGGATCAACTCAGACTTGTGCTAGTGATATTGTTGGCCCAGGTCCAAGTTAAGAAAGCCAATTCGATGCTTGGGGTAATTAAAAAGGGGTTGAGAATAAAACAGCCAATATTATCATGCCATTGTACAAATCGATGGTAAGGCCACACCTGGAATATTGTGTACAGGTCTGGTCGCCGCACCTCAAAAAGGACATAGTGGAGCTGGAAAAGGTGCAGAAGAGAGCAACAAAAATGATTATGGGGCTGGGGCACCTCCCTTATGAAGAAAGACTGCAGCGTTTGGGGCTCTTCAGTCTAGAAAAAAGGCGCCTAAGAGGGGACATGATTGAGACATACAAAATAATGCACGGAAGGGATAGTCTCGATAGAGGGATGTTCTTTTCCCTCTCTCAGAACACCAGAACCAGGGGGCATCCGCTAAAACTGAATGTTGGGAGAGTTAAAACAGATAAAAGGAAGTACTTTTTTACCCAGCGAGTGGTTAGTCTGTGGAACTCTTTGCCACAGGAGGTGGTGATGGCGTCTGGTCTAGATGCCTTTAAGAGGGGTTTGGATGGATTTCTGGAAGAAAAGTCCATCGTGGGCTATAGGCCCTACTCCTTACATTAGTAGTAGGCTACTTCAGAGTACTGGGTGCAAGAGAGTGGCAACGGGATCCAAGCATCTTGTTGTCTTATGCCTCCCTGGGGCACCTGGTGGGGCCGCTGTGGGATGCAGGAAGCTGGACTAGATGGGCCTTTGGCCTGATCCAGCAGGGCTCTTCTTATGTTCTTAAGATCCGGATCCAGAGGCTCACACAGAGATTCTGGCACGAGGCAGGGGAGCAGACTGCTATTATGTGCACCTCCGGGACAGGGGATGCTTTGGCCAGGCGGAGAGAAGCAAGAGTGGGTTTATCCTGGCAGGAGGGGGAGCAGAAGCCAAAGCAGCAGCGGAGTCTTTCATTCCCAGCAGGAAATATCACCGCCGCCTCCTCCTCTGCATCCTGGGCTGCAGCACCTCATGTTGGCAGCCGGAAGGCTTCTAAGCCTCAACTGGAGGAATGTGGCATGATCCCCTGGGCTAAGAGCCACAGGCAAAGAGCCCTTCAGCTTGCGCCAGACGCTCACGCCTCTGGCAGGCCAGAGGGCTTTATAGCTCACCTAAAGGGCAGGAATCCAGTCCACCTCCTGCAGAGCAGGTGATTCTACTCCCCTCATCCCAGCCCCTACTTATAGGAGGTAATATTAGAACCCATATTCAGTTTTGTGGGTGCCGTCAAGTTGGCCACTGTTGTTGTTTTTTTGCTTGTTATTGATCTGTTGAGTGACCTGCTCTATATTAAAACAGAGTTGTAGCCCAATCCTATACTGCACTGGAACAGCCAGGCCTGTAGTCCTGCGCTGTATCCAGCACAGTATACGGTTAGCTGGAGCCTCCCCACGGCAAGGGCACTTCACATGGGGCACGTTCTTGCCCTTACCACAGGGGAGGCACCAGCCTTCCCTATGCGCTCCTCGGATCTGTGCCTAAGTAGCACGTGCTGATCCAAGGAGGCCGCGCAGCCTGAATTGGGGCCGCGCGGCCTTGGGTCTAGGATTTGACCTTATGGCCGAATCCTGGGCCCTCCTCCCTCCCAGGCCAGCACACCTGCTGGGTCGCCCATCGCCCACCCAAAAAAGCCCTCCCCCCACCCTCTTCCTCCCTCCCGGCTCATCACTCCTCTGTGCCAGCTGGGCTCGGCTGGTGCAGAGGGAGCTGAGCGTGGATGCCGCGAGGCCAGTGCTGCCAGCAGCACCGGTCTCAGAGTGATAGCGCCAATACAGGGGTGCCGCCCTGCACCCCACTTCAGTGCTTTGTGCGGAGGAGATCCATCATGGGCGTGAAGCAATGAGCTCTCACACTGGGCGACGCAAACCCTAGTGACACCACTGCCCCTACCTCTTTTTACTTCCTGCTACTAAGGGGACTCCACTCCTTTATTGACTGTGTGCTAAGAGCATCCAGACACAGCAGTTGCTCTCACACCAAAAGCAGTTCAGGTAAGGAAGTAGAGCTTCCTAATCAAGCAATTCAGTTGTGCCTTGCCACCTCCCCAAAACAGCAGTCCAGTCTTTTGAACCTCCTCTCTCTGCAGAGGGTACTGCTCTTCACATGGGGCCATGTTCTCCAGGCCAAGAGACCCTTGTATCACATCCCAAGCAGCAGAGGTTGCAGACAGAGGGGGTGAGACAACCAGCTAACCCAGGTTTTTCCAGTCCCCATTAACTCCCAATCTCTCTCCTCTTTTTTCCACCCTGGACAGCAGAGGGTCAAATACCTCTGTAACAGTATTTTGAGTACATAAAAAGAGTAAAAGAAATAAATGTGAATGCTAAGTTTTTATTTTATCTTGAATGCTTGAGGTGTCTGTGGCACCCCTGATGATTCAATGGGATCTCTGAGCTACTGCTCTGGTATGCAGTTTGAATATAAAACTGTTCTGCATTAGTGCAATCAATCCAAATATGACTCACTGCTGCAGCTTTCCCCCACTTTATTTAGGTGTCTTACAGCCAAATCCTACCAGGTGGTATGAGGGATGCAGGGCCTCTGCCACACTGGTTGCTGCATCCAATATTGCATCCGTTACTCTGGGGTCAGTCGCTGAAGGTTCCCTAATGGGACTCCTCAAAGTCATGCTAACTCTTTTGCTGGCGTAGCTCTGAGGAGCCTGCTGGGGGCACATCTGGCCTGGGATGGGGGTAATGAATGTGACAACTCACATACAGTATATGGCTGATAACTGAAGCTGCCTGCCAAGAACCCTGAACCTAATTTGGGGGAAGGGCAAGCATAATACAGAGGTGCCAAACTTGCTTAACATAACATCATTTTAGGGTGCAATCCTAACCTGGAGTTAGGCCGACACAGTTAGGCCAGTAAAGTTTGGCCACCACAAGGGACACCATAAAGCCTGTTTGGACCACTCTCAGAGTCTGGGAGGATGGCATACATCTGTGCGCCAGCTTAACTCCAGGTTAGGATTGCACCCTTAAAATGTTGATTTTTTTGCTCAAAAATCAAACATTTTTGATCAAAGAAATGTTCTTCTTGTTTGACAAGGAGCACCGATAAGTGAAAGATCACAAAGATCCCTGTCTGTGGGTACTATGGGGGAATACAGAGTTTACCTCCATGATACTTACAGGTAACTTCTTAGCACTTTAGGATCATAGAAAGCTGTGACTATCTTGGTCAGTATTGTCCTGCTGGGCTGGCAGCAGCTTTCAGTGGTTTCAGACTAGAATTCTTCTCTGTCATATTTGGAGATTATTGGGACTGAACTGGGATCTTCTGAAATGTCACACCCTTTGTGTGATGAGTAAGTGAGAGACAATTAAACATTTGTATAATGCTTGATGATTTCATGGAAATAGGATTGATCTATGCTATATTCTCTTTTCAGGTTCTGGGGACCTGGTAAACCATACCCATATTCCTCTTATTGCCATTGCGCTTCAATACGTTTTGGCTGTCCTCCAAAGACGTGTTGGGAAAATATGCATTGTCAGACTACTTTCGCCCCACTTTGTATGAGGATGAGAGATCCACAGTGGATGTAACTGGGCCAGCTGAAGATGCACTAAATCTCCACAACATGTGTAAAATCAAGACCTCTTTTAGTACTAAAGCAGCAGTCAGTTTGCTGGGTAATGAAAGAATGGAGTGAAAGAACTCAATTCATGAAGGTCATCATTCAAAAGCACCTTTTCAATCCTGCTTCCTAGAGGTTGGACAACATTCTACAATAAAATGTGGAATAGCTTGGTTGTTGTTTACTTTCTATTGCAATGAACGTAAGAATATAAGTGGAGCCCTGGTGTATCTAGTCCAACTACAACCATACTTGAGCTGTTCAGACCTGGCCACTCTGGTCCAAGCATTAGTGATTTCAAAACTGGACTACTGTAACTCACAGCGCAATCCTAAACCCCATGCAGCGTCAGCGCAATGGGCTTGCGCTGACGCTGCGCCCTTAGCACTGACACGGGAGTGCCGATTGGCAACTCTGCGTCAGCACTAAGGCAACAGGACCGGCACTACAGGCAGTGCCGGCCCTGTTGCGCCTGCACTGAGCCTCGCTCACACTGACCAAAGCTAGTCGGCGTGAGGGAGGCTCCGTGTGGAAGCAGCGTGGGGATGGGAGCGAGGGAGGGAGGGAGGCAGGGTGGGACTTGGGCTTGACATGGCTGGCGCCTCACCTATGATAAGGGAGTGCATGTTCCCTTGCCGCAAGGAGGCTCCAGCCTCCACCTACCCAGCTCTGGATAGGGTGCTGGCTGGCCAGCGCACCTACCCCAGCGCTGGGTAGGATTGCATCCTCATTGTATGTAGGGCTTCCCTCAAGGGCAGTTCTGAAGCTATAGTACAGTTAGTGCAAAATGCAGCAGCCCGGGTGGTTACAAGAGCTAGATGGTTTGACTCCATAGGACCATTCCTTCAGCAGCTATACTGGCTACCCATTCGTTTCCAATCTCAATTTAAGATTATGGTATTGACTTTTAAAGCCATTCATAACTTAGGCCCAGCCTATCGAAAGGACCACCTTCTCCCATACATACCAGTCCACCCAGAGCCCTTTAGATGATCTATCTAAAGGGACTCTTCTTCAGGTGTCCCCTCTGTCCCAAGTTAAAGGGATGATGGCTCAGTGGTGAGCCTTCTCTAGTTGCACCACAAATGTGGAATTCCCTTCCAGAAGAATTAAGAACTACACACGCCCTCATGGCCTTTTGGTGAGGTCTCAAATCATACCTATTTCGTCTGACCTCGGGATGATGGTTGGCTGTCTGCCCTCTGTCCCTCTAGAATAGTGCTGTAGCTTGACTGCTCCCCTGGACAATTGCTTTTCCCCCTCCCATGGCTTGACAAGAAGACCACTAACATTGGTTGGCATTTTGTTGTTTCTTATTCAATCTTTGCATACAGGTACCTTGCTTAAAGTGAAATGTAGTTTTGAGGTCACCTCTCCAATGCTGTGTCAACTCAAAAGGGAGTGAAGAGGGAATGTATTCTGGTCCCTCTTTAATTTTTACATTAATTCTCTGATAGACCATCTTAAGAATAGTTATTTCCACCCTGCAAAAATTGCTGGAGGAATATTCCCATTTTATTGTATGCAGATGACGCAGTTATCCTCTCCAGAATACCTTCTGGCCTCAACGTCGACAAGTGTAAAGTGATGCACATTGGGCCAAAAACCCAGTGTGCGTCAGCAATTAAGAAGGCCAATTCCATGCTTGGGGTAATTAAAAAAGGGGGTTGAGAATAAAACAGCCAATATTATCATGCCATTGTACAAATCGATGGTAAGGCCACACCTGGAATATTGTGTACAGGTCTGGTCGCCGCACCTCAAAAAGGACATAGTGGAGCTGGAAAAGGTGCAGAAGAGAGCAACAAAAATGATTACGGGGCTGGGGCACCTCCCTTATGAAGAAAGACTGCAGCGTTTGGGGATCTTCAGCCTAGAAAAAAGGCGCCTAAGAGGGGACATGATTGAGACATACAAAATTATGCACGGAAGGGATAGAGTCGATAAAGGGATGTTCTTTTCCCTCTCTCAAAACACCAGAACCAGGGGGCCATCCACTAAAACTGAAGGTTGGGAGAGTTAAAACAGATAAAAGGAAGTACTTTTTTACCCAGCAGGTAGTTAATCTGTGGAACTCTTTGCCACAGGAGGTGGTGATGGCATCTGACCTAGATGCCTTTAAGAGGGGATTGGACGGATTTCTGGAAGAAAAGTCCATCGTGGGCTATAGGCAATGATGGATTGTACAACTTACATTAGTAGTAGGCTACTTCAGAGTACCGGGTGCAAGGGAGTGGCAACAGGATGCAAGCATCTTGTTGTCTCATGCCTCCCTGGGGCACCTGGTGGGCTGCTGTGAGATACAGGAAGCTGGACTAGATGGGCCTTCGGCCTGATCCAGCAGGGCTCTTATTATGTTTATGTTATTCTTATTATTCTTATTATGTTCTTCTCCCAGCCACCACTCAGGCAGTTTTCTCTGAACGACAGCCGGGAGAAGCCGCACACCGCCCCAACACAGCAAGCCAGGGAGCCAGGGACTTCCCTCATCAGCCACTTCAGCAGTTTTGTACCAGCGGCAGGTGGGAGAAGCTGCGCTTCCCCAGCTCACTGAGCCAGGAGGGCGCCCGGCTTCCCCCAGCCACTGCTCAGGCAGTTTTGGGTGAGCTGCATCTCAGAGAAGCTGCGAGCCTCTCCGGCTGGGCGAGCTGGGAGGCGTGTGACTTCATTCGGCTGCGGGTTGGACGTCTTCTTGGGCATGGGGGGTGTGGGGGGCTGAGGGCAATTGTCACCCCCTAGCAAACAGTGCCCATTACTCTTGCCCCCCCACACGATACCCTAGATATGCCACTGCTCTTAAGGTACCATATCCTTATCTGCGGTTATCTAGCCCAGTGTTGTCCACTTTAAGTTGCTTTTCCCAGGCCTGCTTCCAGAGAATCTTTTAACTGGAGATGGTAGAAGATGGAGATGGTAGGGTTAGTACCTGGATCCACTTTGTATAAAAGATGGTTTCTGTTGCTGCGCTGCAATACATCAGCTGTCCAGAGCTATTGGGGTCAATTCTGAAGTGCAGGAGCTCTTAATGACACTCTCATAGTCACATCCCATTAAGACAAGACGCTAACAGCCCAATCCAATTATGGTGAGGAAAGGCACCTTAAATCCCTTTCCACTCCAAAGCCTACCAATATATCCCCCACTGGATACAGCAAATGCCTTTTCAGTGCAGCTCAGCAATGGAAGAGGGCAGGTTAGGATTGGGCCAACAATCAAAATCAGACTCATTAATTAGCATCTGTTCTTCTCTGTCACACTTTTCTGCTTTGAAACTCATCACACTTCATTGAAGGATCTAGCTCATGACATCACCAGTTTGACAAAACAAACGCAGTTTTCCCCAACTGTGTGACTCCTCATCAACTCCATGACTAAACTCTATGAAGAAGTTTAAGGAGAAGGCATGTTAATGAGTCAACAGACCTACTCTCCTAGCCAGCTTTTTATATTCCCCAACCCCCTGGAATTCTATGGAGACTGTGTAGGCTGAGCTCATCAAGGGATCATCATTACCTGATGGCCCTTGACTGCTCATCTCTGGCCCAAATGGGTACTTCCATTGTTTTGCACCTTGCAAAATATGTAACAAAGGGCTTTGTGACAAGCACTTGAGGCAAGTTGCTTCATTAGCATCCTTGACTGAATTTGGCTTCAAGGGTCAGCAAGGACAGCCACGGCTTGAAATCTCCTTTTGTGTCAGGGGCCAGGCCAGGAGGGCAAGCAACCAACCATAAATGTAAATATATCACTAGTGGCAGTGTGCCTACAACAGTGGGGGGGGGGGTTATTATCATTTCCCATCTGTTTGCATCATCTGTAAGAGTTTGTCTGTGGCTTTAAGGGTGCAACCCTAACCAACTTTCCAGCACCAGGGTAAGGGCAATACAGCTCTCAGGTAAGGGAACAAACATTCCCTTACCTTGAGGAGGCCTCCATGACTTACACCCAACTGCAGGATGCAGCACGTGCCTCATTAGCACAGCTATGTTAGGACTGCGCCCTAAATGTCTGTGCAGCTCATAGTGGTTTTTTTCCTGCCGATGGCTATGAGAGCACAATCCTAGCTTGGGCAGGCGCAGGCAGGTTGGCTGGCCAAGTTAGGAGGCAGTGACAGCTTAGCGCGGGGCAAGGGGACAAATGTTCCCTTGCCCCACGGTAAACACAGGCAGCCCAATAGGGCTGTTCGGATCTGTCCCTGCAAAATGGCAGGCCCAGATACGAGTCTCCCACAGTGCCCCAAATTAGGGCCATGCAGGCCTGTGACAGGGCTTTGGATGCAGCCTAATGGGCCGCCCCACCTACTGCTTCGCACACCTTCCCTCTACCCCATTCTGCCCTCCTCCTGTCTTCCTCCTGTCCAGAAATGGGCCCACGCTGGTCGAACTCTGCTGGTATGGGATCGGCTTACCTGCGGGCTCCACAGGCGCACCTGGGTAGATAGAACCATGTCCCAGCCCAATGCCTCACCAGCTGACACAAACATGCTTTCCGGCATATTTGCGAGAGCCTTGGGCCAACACAAGGCACATGAATCGGCCAAACGACTGTTTTGGATTGTACTCTGAGTCTCTGAGGTGCCCTACCTCAGACTTCTGCACTTGGAGTGTGAGCAGGCATTTCTTAGGGCAGGCTGCCAGATGCTGAGAGTGCAGTAATCCATTTATTGAGGCCATGGAAGGCTGGTTTTTTTCTGCTGCACACCATCCGGCTCTAATAATAATAATAATAATAATAATAATAATAATAATAATAATAATAAATTATTTATATACTGCCTTTCTTAGGTCATTAGATTGCTCCTCTGACTTTAACTCAAGGCAGTTTATGTAGGCAGACTTTATTCATAAACACAAAGGTTTTTACAAATTACAAGGAAGTTCTAATTTCAAGAACATACAACACACAGATGGTACTTTTGTGGTCTAGTCTTCTTTCTGGCCACACAATTTGCCTTCCTGCTGGCTGATAAGTGGCTTCTCTGCTCACACCAAAGAAGCAGCTGGCCCAGCACACGCCCCTCTCACAGGCAGCTGTAGCTCAGCTCTAATCAGTTGCAGTTTACAAGGTCTGCCGCTCACAGAGATTTCTGGTGATCCCGAACTGGCGACCTTCGGATCTTATCTTCAGGCAAACGGAGGCTTTAACCCTCTCGAATACACCTCCTGCCCACCTACCTACACCTACCTCTAGGTGCGGTGGCTCACCCGCGCTAGGGTCAGCAGGTCTTTATTATCACAATAGGCAGACCCCAAAATAAACTGTGGATCTTGCTTTCTTTTCAACTGCACAGCAGGACTTCAACATAGCTGACTGGAGTGTAGATGGAATGTGAACATCAGGGGGGTATTAAATTGCAATTCACACACACACACACACACACACACACACACACACACACACACGAACACCTCCACCACCACCACCACATTCCCTTTTTTCTGTGAAATTTGACTCTTGACTTGAGACTTGCAACTTGAAAGACTCGAGCTAGGACTAGACTTGATCATTCAGGCAAGGACTTGAGAATTTACTTGAAACTTGAAGGTTGAGACTTGGGACTTGACTTTCTTGAAACTTGACTCTCACAGTAGCATCAAAAGAGTGAGGAGACATAACAATCCACTGATTTTCCTATTCCAGTAAGAAGGCAGGCTCAGAGTAAAAATGTAAACTGTGTTTTAAATAATAAAAGAAACAAGGATAACACAACTAATAGAACAAGACTTGAATCAGGAGACTTGAATTTGTGGTTAATTTAACCTGTGACCCACAGATCAGTGAGAAGATAATACAGATGATCAGCAGATGGCGCTGAGATTCTGTGGAAACTCAGGGTGCAATCCTAACTAATGTTCCAGCAACAGGGTAAGGGCAATGCAGCACTGAGGCACAGCTATGTCAGTGCTGGAAGTTGGTTAGGATCATGTGCTCAATCATTGAAATTCAAATCTACATTGGCAGGAGTTTTGAATGAGCTTGGAACAAAAGAGGGCTTTAACATGGCTGAAGGATTTACACCAGTGGTCAACCTTTTTTGTGCTACAACCCCAATAAATAATTTAGGGCCCAATCCTAACAGGCATAGCATGGATGGTATGAGTGTACCGCCCACACTTCTGTCGCAAAAGGCACCATAAGGCACCTCTGCCACCAACGGTAAGCTGTTACCTCCAGCACTGGGCAAGTCATGGGCCAATGCTGGCCCCGCGCCACCCGAAGGCTGCACTACAAGTTGGTGAGCAGTGAGTCCACCAGTCACCGGCCCAGCAACCTTTTTGGGCAGGGAGGGAGAACATTCCTGGGCAGGGAAGAGGCAGAGCAGGGGATGGGACCAGTGGCAGTGATTGCCCTCCACAGTAGCTCTCACTATAGATCACCGTAGACCACTGTAGACTGCTCGCCTGCCCACACCTTTACCATGGTGTCACCCCCCACGACCACACTGGTGCCTCAGACCTGGGACGGGGCTTACCTGGCTGCTGGGGGTCACGGGCTGGCTGCGAGGAAGCCGGGCGTCAAGCCCCAGGGGACCCAAAGGCAGTTCGCCTGGCATGAGGGGGCCTGGCTGAGCCCAGGGAACA
Source organism: Lerista edwardsae (assembly GCA_029204185.1). Classification (NCBI taxonomy): domain Eukaryota; kingdom Metazoa; phylum Chordata; class Lepidosauria; order Squamata; family Scincidae; genus Lerista; species Lerista edwardsae. The sequence goes on along the minus strand of JAJKFI010032905.1, from coordinate 597 downwards.
TGCAGTCATGGGTTGGGAGAAGGGAGGAGAGCCAGCCAGGCCAGAAGGGAAGCTCACACACACACACACACCTGCTCTGGCCATCACCTTACGCTGGCCTTGAAGGGGCTAGTGAGGCCCCGCTCCGCGGAGGCGGCCAGGCACTGGCCCCGAAGCCGCAGCACCTTCCAAGGGGCTGGCCAGATGTCCTGATCTGGCCACCCTGCATCTCGGCCCCAAGGCTAGCCGGCCGCCTGCTCATCCTGTCTGGCAAGCCCCAACCACACTTGCCGCCAGTGGCGACGTCGCATCAGATTACGCAATCTGCATAATTTGTTTGCTGTGTCTACACTAGCTTCTGTTTTATGCCTTTGAGCCATGCAAGTTGGGGAGAAGAACAGCAAGGAAGCACTTTTATCAATAAGCAAAATAAATGAACATGTTTCCACAGATTGAACAGACTGAGATGTTAATCAGAACCAGCAGATAAAATGGCACCCAAGGAAAAAGGAAAAAGCACCAAGGAAAAAGGTATGCCTCATATTACTCTCTCATATATACTGCTCTCTTTAAAAAAAAAAAAAAAAAAACCACACACAATGTAATAGCCCAACTCAC
>JAJKFI010032904.1:0-19228 GCA_029204185.1 Lerista edwardsae | reverse complement strand
GTGTGTGTGTGTGTGTGTGTGTGTGTGTGTGTGTGTGTGTGTGTGTGTTAAAGCTACTAGACAACACTAGTTTTCACAAATGTGAATGGAGATAAGCAGGGAAGATAGCTAGATAAGCCCAAGCCAAGACATTTTTCCCCATCAGCCAACTCTGAGGCAGTCACACCCAGCAACATTGCAAGCTGGCAGCTCTATGCAACCACCTGATAATCGGTTCACGACCCCATTGGGGGGCCCAAACCTCAGGTTGGGAACCATTTGCTTTAGGTGGGAGGCCAAGACACGACTGCCTAGAAAGTCTTTTTATATCAACTCTCAATAGGTTCACTGACTTCTTTATTTCCTTTTTGCCTGTTGCTGGTCAGGCTGTTGTTTGATTTAAAATTGAGAGCTGATGATTTACTGTTAGTGATTACTTTATTGTTTTTTCTTAATTCGTATTTTTGTTTCCATACACTGCGCTAGGTCCAATGAGAGAAGCTATAAAAATTTCTCAAAAAAAAAAAAATTAAGATAAACACCGTAATGGGTCTATCTGGATAGGATAATGTTTTATTCTTAAGCCCTGAAAACGCTTGCGGTTCAGAGTAGCAATAGCCCCTGTTCTTTGCAGAAAGGTTATCTCATGCCCTGAGGAACAAGATGGTTTAAGGAAACAACTCTTACTAAACATTCCTGACACAACATAGCCCAGCTTGTATGGACATGGCTGCTGTACGCAGGGAGGAAACCTTGTCAGGGCAATCCTATGGACTGTGCAGCGTCGGTGCAACAGGGTTGTGCTGACACTGCACACTTAGCGCTGCCAATTGGCGCCAATTGGCACCCCTGTGTTGGCGCTAAGGCAACGGGACCAGCGCTGCAGGCAGCGCCGGTCCCGTTGCGCCCACACAGAGCCTCCCTAGCATCAGCCAAAGCCGGCTAGTGCGAGGGAGTTGCCATGATGGGGCAGCTTGGGGATTGGAAGGAGGAGGACAGGACGTTGGCGACCATACGGCCCTGATTTGGGCCCGATTCGGGCTACCTGTTTAGCAGGTGCAGATCCGAGGAGCCCATGGGGGAGGCTGGAGCCCCCTACAGTAAGGGAGCACTCGTTCCCTTGCCATGGAGAGGCTCCAGCCTGTCCGAAGCATCTCTAGTGTATGGTGCTGGCCTGTTGGCCTCGCCAGTCTGGCGCTGCTTAGGATTGTGCCCTGTATGTGGAGCTCATGGAGATAGGCTGCAGATACCTAAGAGGTCCTTGAGCTATACAATTCCTTCTTCCTGCACATTTCTTGGTAAACATATAAACATACAACTTTTAGGGCCACAGGTACTTGATGGGGGGGGGTGCTCAGACTCTGAAGCTATCATTATGGGGAAATGATGGCCGAAGAAATCCACCTACCCATTCTGACCCAGGTCCATCCTCAAACACCAGGAATGGTCACGCCTCCAGCTCCAGAAAGCTCAAAAGGCTATGGTTCCATTTTCCACATACTTGTCAACAGTTGAGGAACCCTTGAACTTCGGAGAAATACTGTAGCGACTTGCATTGTTATGCAAACGTCACCCCTGGAAACCCAGTGCATTTCAGATGGTTCTGTGTCATGTTCTGGAGTACAGGCGTGCCCTAGTATTCACTGATTCGGTATCCACAGTTTCAGTTATCCACAGATACCATGGATACTGAGATTTTTTTTAGATTGTGAGCCCTTTGGGACAGGGAGCCCTTTAACTTCATTATTAGTAGTAGTATTTGCCTGTAAACCGCTTTGTGAACTTCATGTGGAAAAGCGGTATATAAGTACCTGTTGGTTGATTGTTTGATTGATTGATTGATTGATTGATGCCTATTAAAAAGATAGGAGAACATAATAAATCTCCTTTTTTTCACCTTGTTGCAGCAAAATCACTGATGTTTCCCTGTCTTTAAAAAAGGCATCTCCAGTATCCACAGTTTCAGGTATCCACGGTGGGGTCTGGAAGGGAACCCCAGTGGATACTGGGGCGTGCCAGTACACACTCAGTTCACACAGGACACTAGCCAGGCCTGCTGGACCTCACCATTGCCTCACCCCCAAACTGGGAATACAACCTAAAGCACTCAAGGGTGCTGCTGTACATTGCAGAAGGAGGTCCGTAGTAGTGGGCAAGATGACTTTCAGGGAAGCGTCTCTCTTTGTATAATCCCACATACTTTTCCAGGAAAAGCCAGTGTTCCCAGAGTTTGAAAACTACAATTGTAGGGACAAATATAAAAGAAAGAAAACCCTTCCACAAATGGGCACTCACACTCACCCCTGCTCTCCCAACACCCCATTTATGAGAGTTTGTTTGCTATCCCAGAAATAAAGAAGAGTTGGAAAGCTGGACTTGAAGTAATTGGAGTGATTTAAGTGATTCCTTACCAAGAAGTGTGTCCTGGGCTGAAGGTTGTTACAGGTAATCCTCTGATGGCTCAATGCATGGGAAGTTGTCTTCTCTTGGTTGGACTGAAGCATCCAAGTGTCTCTCCAATTCACACGTCTCTAGTGGGAAAACTTGTTTGTTTTTCTTTCTTTGTTGCACTGATCAATTGTCTTTCTGTGTAAAAATACACAAAGTGATGTCCAACATTGAAAATGGAAAACATTCATAAAACCCCAATTGCACAGGATGTACATCTTGAACATGGTTCTTCACAGTGCCGTCACAGCAAGCTTCATAGAGCCCCCCTTCCTTTCCTCTCTCCTCTCTCCTAGCTGGGGACTGTTGGATATGAGGTGGGCTGGACAAGGACATGTGAAGTGAACACTGGTCTCTATTCCTAACCTAGAGGTGCTCAGAGAGAAGCAGGAAAGGCAGAAAGGGGTCAAGCCAATTATGGCCTCTGCATTTTTAAGGCTCCTGCCCTTTGACTCTGTTGCAACTCAAGATGAATACTCACCCAAGATGAAAAGAAGTCAGCAGAAAGATGCTGTAGATTCTGAAAAAGCAATTGTGGGTAGCTAATTACTTTGAGATTGGAAGTCTCCGTTGCTTGCACTTAGAGGTCTTTCTTATCGTTTTCTTCATTCTTTTACTTGCACTGGTGCAATATGCCCCTTTTTGACTGGTCCAGTGGTAATAATTTCAGGGACGTTCCATCCTCTGCCATCTTACTGAACCATTCCTTGTCATGCTTCTTATATTGCATCATCCTACACAAACAGTGCGGACCGTGGTGTACTGATGGTGACTGATCTCTCATGTTTCCTTACATGTTGTTTCTATTGGGTTTGTCTGATTATCATAGCCATTTCCCCGGACAAAGAGCACAAAAGCTTTTGCATTTATGGAACTCTTTGAGAGATGATAGAAAGAAGATTTAATAAAGAAAGTTATATGAGGCATATAATTGGAAGTTGGTAGCAGTTATTCAGAATGGAGGTCAGCAGCAATCAAGAGTATGGGAATGACTGAGAAAGAGGTTTAAAAGAGGATGAATGGCTATGGAAAATGTTAAAGTTACTTTTAATTCAGCAGTTACAGTCTTTAAAGAGAATCTTATTGGAATTGCCAAACCTTTTCTGTGAAATTGCTGCCTATGTTTTCTAATTGTTGAATAGGGCTTTGGCAAAAACAAAACATACCAAACTTACGTTGTTTAAAGAGAAACAGCATGTGAGCTTGATCTATACTGTACAAGTGGATGTGAATTATGGTTGTGTTAACCCCCCACCAGTATGAAAGCAGTCAGCTATTTCTAGTTTTAAATGCTCATGGATTGCTCTCTCCTGCTTTGATTAGACTTCTCATTAGCCTTCCCCTCTCAGCCTAAGCAGCCATGACCTTCTCTTGCTGAAATGAGATATCAAATAGGGTGCCACAGACCTCTGTCTTGGGCCTGTGCTGTACAGCATTTTAATAAATGGCCTGGATACTTATCAGATTTGCAGATGGCATGAATGTTACTAGCAGAGCTTTTCTTGAATGTAACATGTACACAGGGGGTTGCGGAAAAATCATGTGCAGTCTATTGGCCAATTATTATTATACACCTGTTTTTCAACAAGAGTAGTTCACAAAGCAGTTTACATAGAAAATAAATCAATATGTTCTATGTAATTCAGGGTGCAATCCTATACTGCCCTGGAATGGCGAGGCCAGCCAGCCTGCACCATATCCTGATGCTGTATAGGACAGGCTGGAGCCTCCCCACGGCAAGGGCACATTCATGTCCTTACCATAGGGGAGGCTCCATCTTCCCCTATGTGCTCCTCGGATCTGCGCCTGCTAAACAGCAGGCGCAGATCCGAGGAGACCGCATGGCCCAAATCTGGGCCGGGCGGCCTCTCTGTCAGGCTTAGGATTCGGCCTTATGGCCAATTCCCAAGCCTGCCCAACACCCGGACCGGCACGCCTGCTGGCCTGCCCATCAACCACCCAATGCCCACCCAGAAACGCCCTCCCCCTGCCCCAATTCATGATGGTGCCTCCCTTGGGCCAGCCAGCTTCTGTTGCCTTAGCACCGATGTGGGGGTGCTGATCAGCGCTAAGTGTGCAGCGTCAACGCAACTCTGTTGCATCAACGCTGTGCGGGTTACAGGGTTGCACTGTCAGTGATGAAAGGAAAACAGAGATGAGTATGAATCCTCCTTTTTGAAGAGTGTACTAGGAGTATGTGCTTCCCCTTCCTCATAGGAAAATAGGAGCAGCCCTGATGGATCAAGCCAAAGGCCCATCTAGTCCAGCTTCCTTTATCTCACCAGATGCCTCAGGAAGCACAACAAGATTCTTGCATCTCGTTGCATCTGTATCTGGTATTCCAAGAAAGCCTCATACCCTCAATGAAGACACCAGACCATAGCTTGTGTTTAACTTTATTAAACACAAGTGACAATTTAAAAAGCAAAAACAAAACAGGAAACCTACTGTCCAGCATGGGTCTTCCGGGATTGCCCCGGGTGAACTTCAGCCTGTCGGCCCAGCGTCTTAACGCTAAGCACTCTGCCTGGCTTTGGCTTCAGAGTCAGTGTTGGAGGTTGAGGGTTGCTCCACCCTGACCCGGCTCTCTGCCCTGGCTCAAGGTAAAGGTAGGCTGACAGCTTGCAGCAACCACCGGCCTAAGCCATGCTGCCCCTCATCATCAGCACAGTGGGTTTTTATAGGGCTCCTTCCTGTCCCTCCCCCGGCCTCCTCCTTTCCTGGCCCCTCCCCTGGATCCGGGCTGTTGGCCTGCCCTAAGGGAGTGATGGGGACCCTGTCCACTCCTGTCCACCCAAGCGTTGTCCCGCCTCCTGGCCTATCACCTCATCCGGGGGCGGGGTGCCTGTTGTCGGGGGACAGCCCCTGCGCTGTCCCTGAGCTTCTGCCTGGTTGCCCCCTTCCAGGGGAGACGACCCCGGGTCATGTCCCACTCCCTCAGGGCGGAGGGAGAGCTCCGATCCCCCCCCCCGGCTGTGGCGCTGGCGGGCTCGGGGAAGGACAGCCTGTCATCACCATGGCTGCCCCAGGGGTTGCAGGTGCAGCCGGGGCCTTCCTCTGCGCCATTCACGTCATCGGCCGCGATGGGCGGAGGGCCCTGCCTGCCGCGGAGGCACGTGGGTGGGCCGGCTGAGTCTGCCGTGGCTTCTGGCCTGTGCGGCAAGGGATGTGCCAAGACAGCAGCAGCGCGGTCTGAGCGATTGGGGGTGCGGACAGCTGCTACTCCTGGAACCAGCCCTAGTATCAGACTTAAAACTCACTGAGGTGTTGGGTGTGAGCCAAGCTGCCTGCTAACCAGAGCCCACCCCATCCATGTTAGCAACCAATAGCTAACTTGCTTTATGCAAGGAGTGGGTCAAAGATTCCCCCCATATGTCACTGGAAGGGCAATAATTTGGGCACACAAGTATAATTTATCATGTAACTTGACAAATTGGTAAGGGGAGAGGAATATTAAAATAAAACATGGGGACCACACATGCAGTCATTGGATCAGGTCCCTTGGGAAAGGAGAAAGATGTGCCTTGTTTTATGCTTGGTGCTTCACTTTCTGCAGACATCTTTTTTGTTTTTCATATCTCTTTTGCCTTTCTATTTCTCTGAGTCTCAGTCTTTCACATGGGCTTGGTGTTTGTTTTCCATTCAGGGCAGGAGGTTGTAGTCGAGAGGGTTAAAGCCTCCGTTTGCCTGAAGATAAGATCCGAAGGTCGCCAGTTCGGGATCACCGAAAGTCTCCGTGAGCGGCAGACCTTGTAAACTGCAACTGATTAGAGCTGAGCTACAGCTGCCTCTGAGAGGGGAATGTGCTGGGCCAGCCGCTTCTTTGGTGGGAGCAGAAGCTGCTTATCAGCCAGCAGGAAGGCAAATTGTGCAGCCAGAAAGAAGACTACACCATGAAAGTACCATCTGTATGTTGTATGTTCTTGAAAGATAGAACTTACTTGTAATTTGTAAAAACCTTGTGTTTATGAATAAAGCCTGCCTATGTAAACCGCCTTGAGTTAAAGTCAGAGGAGTAATCAAATGACCTAAGAAAGGCGGTATATAAATATGCTGAGGAGGAGGAGGAGGATTACTATTATTATTAATGGGGTTTATTAAATCCTGACTGGTAATGGGGGAAAGCAGAGTCTTTAGTACAGCGGGTTCCCCTCACAAATTACCTCAGGATGTTTCTCTCTCACTCTCAGTCTCAGGCTGCTTGCTAGTAAAATAAAGACACTGGCAAAAGTAAAGCTTTGTTTCTTTCTGTAACAGTTTACTCACAATATATATCTTGAAACATATTAACAGCTTCTGAAAACCGGTCAGAGGTATGCCTGTAACTTTGTATAAATCATGCCCTAGATAGCTGCATGATCTTGCATGCCAGTATGTGTTTCAAAATGGCCGCTCTCCCTCAGAGCTTCTTAGTTGTTCTTAAGATGGCCGCTCTGCCTCAGACAGGGCCAGGCCCTCCCTTTAGAATGTATGGGAACGAATTGACTCCAGTGGGCGTGCTTAGCAGCCATGACAGTAAGTCCAAAACATTGCTCATTCCAAGCATTTCCAATGGGTTTTCGCATGATGTTTAGGGCTGAATCGTTTACTCCTGAAGTAAAAACTTACCAAAATAACAACGTGTGATCATGGAGAAACATCAGTGGTAACCATATTATAATATGCAATTCCAAGGTTTAATTCCGCATAATTATATTACTGAACACACCAGACGAAATGCTGTCTATTTTAACTCAGATTGCACTGTTTTGACAGACTTATTTTTTGAAATCTACACAAGCAGGAATAAAACGGCCATGCCCCATTAAAAAAATGTCTGTTAATGTTCAGAATTTCGAAAATATTACCGGTCGTTTTATTGAGCCGATGTAATGTGAATACATGAATCTTTCAGTGGAAATTAAGTCCCATTTTTCGTTCAGCGATTCGCACACCTGTATGCAGAACACGCAGGCATGCTTAAAGACGTTGAAATTAACTTTTACACGCGCACTGTGCGAGCGAGAGAGCCCCTCTGGCGGCAATCCTCCGCGGCAATTATCTGAGTCAGCCATTTTAGTAAGTCCACGGCTTCAAGAATGTGACGTCATGGCCTATCCAGTTATACTTGGCCTCAGAGCTGTAGTTGGCACATCCCACTGCTACAAGGACAAGCTGGAAAGAGGCTACAGTGTATCGAGGAGGAAAGGGAAATAAACTCTGGGTTAAGGCCACGCCTTCTGCATAGAAATCACAGAGAGGAACATATAGAGAGGAAAAAACACACAGGTTATTCATTTCCTTATCATTACTATAGACTGCCCCCTCTGGACAGCAGACGGAGTTGCACATATCCCAACAATTATTACTCTGAGAACTTCTTTGTATGAAGGGAGGGGTGTTAGTTATATTGTAATCAGTTCATTAATCTGATTTCCACTGAACCCCACACCCATTTTTTACTCATTTGCAACTGATGGCAGATGTGTTCCTTTTCTATTTGTACTCATTTAATTGAGAACAAGTACAACATTCCTCCCCCGTGCTCACAAGCAACATTCCTCCCCACACACACAAGTAAACCCCCTCTCTTTAAGCTACTTCTTTTTACATATTTGGGGACCTACTTCTTTGTTCAAAAGAGCTTGGCCTCCTTGGAGATTTCTCCTGGTCCCTCACCACTCAGTCCTCAGCGTTGGTAGGTATGCACCCCAAATTGTTTCAGACTGAGACTTGAGAATGCTTCCTGTTTCCAAATCTAGCTTTGCACCTATCGTCCCCCCTGCCAAGGTAGGCAGTTTGGTATGCAGATTTGCCTCGCTGGGTGGTGCTCTCTGCTATGCCTACAATTGTTTATCCAATATTTATTCACTATTATTTTAGATAGAAATTTGGCTGTGTCGAGATGCCCTTTTCAATGCTCAAGAACTGGGGCAGGGTGTGTGTAAGGGAAAGAGTTGGAGTGCTGTTGGTGGATTGGGCACATGCCATATCCTAACCCCCTTCCTAGGCCTGATCTGCATGCATGGATCAACTCAGACTTGTGCTAGTGATATTGTTGGCCCAGGTCCAAGTTAAGAAAGCCAATTCGATGCTTGGGGTAATTAAAAAGGGGTTGAGAATAAAACAGCCAATATTATCATGCCATTGTACAAATCGATGGTAAGGCCACACCTGGAATATTGTGTACAGGTCTGGTCGCCGCACCTCAAAAAGGACATAGTGGAGCTGGAAAAGGTGCAGAAGAGAGCAACAAAAATGATTATGGGGCTGGGGCACCTCCCTTATGAAGAAAGACTGCAGCGTTTGGGGCTCTTCAGTCTAGAAAAAAGGCGCCTAAGAGGGGACATGATTGAGACATACAAAATAATGCACGGAAGGGATAGTCTCGATAGAGGGATGTTCTTTTCCCTCTCTCAGAACACCAGAACCAGGGGGCATCCGCTAAAACTGAATGTTGGGAGAGTTAAAACAGATAAAAGGAAGTACTTTTTTACCCAGCGAGTGGTTAGTCTGTGGAACTCTTTGCCACAGGAGGTGGTGATGGCGTCTGGTCTAGATGCCTTTAAGAGGGGTTTGGATGGATTTCTGGAAGAAAAGTCCATCGTGGGCTATAGGCCCTACTCCTTACATTAGTAGTAGGCTACTTCAGAGTACTGGGTGCAAGAGAGTGGCAACGGGATCCAAGCATCTTGTTGTCTTATGCCTCCCTGGGGCACCTGGTGGGGCCGCTGTGGGATGCAGGAAGCTGGACTAGATGGGCCTTTGGCCTGATCCAGCAGGGCTCTTCTTATGTTCTTAAGATCCGGATCCAGAGGCTCACACAGAGATTCTGGCACGAGGCAGGGGAGCAGACTGCTATTATGTGCACCTCCGGGACAGGGGATGCTTTGGCCAGGCGGAGAGAAGCAAGAGTGGGTTTATCCTGGCAGGAGGGGGAGCAGAAGCCAAAGCAGCAGCGGAGTCTTTCATTCCCAGCAGGAAATATCACCGCCGCCTCCTCCTCTGCATCCTGGGCTGCAGCACCTCATGTTGGCAGCCGGAAGGCTTCTAAGCCTCAACTGGAGGAATGTGGCATGATCCCCTGGGCTAAGAGCCACAGGCAAAGAGCCCTTCAGCTTGCGCCAGACGCTCACGCCTCTGGCAGGCCAGAGGGCTTTATAGCTCACCTAAAGGGCAGGAATCCAGTCCACCTCCTGCAGAGCAGGTGATTCTACTCCCCTCATCCCAGCCCCTACTTATAGGAGGTAATATTAGAACCCATATTCAGTTTTGTGGGTGCCGTCAAGTTGGCCACTGTTGTTGTTTTTTTGCTTGTTATTGATCTGTTGAGTGACCTGCTCTATATTAAAACAGAGTTGTAGCCCAATCCTATACTGCACTGGAACAGCCAGGCCTGTAGTCCTGCGCTGTATCCAGCACAGTATACGGTTAGCTGGAGCCTCCCCACGGCAAGGGCACTTCACATGGGGCACGTTCTTGCCCTTACCACAGGGGAGGCACCAGCCTTCCCTATGCGCTCCTCGGATCTGTGCCTAAGTAGCACGTGCTGATCCAAGGAGGCCGCGCAGCCTGAATTGGGGCCGCGCGGCCTTGGGTCTAGGATTTGACCTTATGGCCGAATCCTGGGCCCTCCTCCCTCCCAGGCCAGCACACCTGCTGGGTCGCCCATCGCCCACCCAAAAAAGCCCTCCCCCCACCCTCTTCCTCCCTCCCGGCTCATCACTCCTCTGTGCCAGCTGGGCTCGGCTGGTGCAGAGGGAGCTGAGCGTGGATGCCGCGAGGCCAGTGCTGCCAGCAGCACCGGTCTCAGAGTGATAGCGCCAATACAGGGGTGCCGCCCTGCACCCCACTTCAGTGCTTTGTGCGGAGGAGATCCATCATGGGCGTGAAGCAATGAGCTCTCACACTGGGCGACGCAAACCCTAGTGACACCACTGCCCCTACCTCTTTTTACTTCCTGCTACTAAGGGGACTCCACTCCTTTATTGACTGTGTGCTAAGAGCATCCAGACACAGCAGTTGCTCTCACACCAAAAGCAGTTCAGGTAAGGAAGTAGAGCTTCCTAATCAAGCAATTCAGTTGTGCCTTGCCACCTCCCCAAAACAGCAGTCCAGTCTTTTGAACCTCCTCTCTCTGCAGAGGGTACTGCTCTTCACATGGGGCCATGTTCTCCAGGCCAAGAGACCCTTGTATCACATCCCAAGCAGCAGAGGTTGCAGACAGAGGGGGTGAGACAACCAGCTAACCCAGGTTTTTCCAGTCCCCATTAACTCCCAATCTCTCTCCTCTTTTTTCCACCCTGGACAGCAGAGGGTCAAATACCTCTGTAACAGTATTTTGAGTACATAAAAAGAGTAAAAGAAATAAATGTGAATGCTAAGTTTTTATTTTATCTTGAATGCTTGAGGTGTCTGTGGCACCCCTGATGATTCAATGGGATCTCTGAGCTACTGCTCTGGTATGCAGTTTGAATATAAAACTGTTCTGCATTAGTGCAATCAATCCAAATATGACTCACTGCTGCAGCTTTCCCCCACTTTATTTAGGTGTCTTACAGCCAAATCCTACCAGGTGGTATGAGGGATGCAGGGCCTCTGCCACACTGGTTGCTGCATCCAATATTGCATCCGTTACTCTGGGGTCAGTCGCTGAAGGTTCCCTAATGGGACTCCTCAAAGTCATGCTAACTCTTTTGCTGGCGTAGCTCTGAGGAGCCTGCTGGGGGCACATCTGGCCTGGGATGGGGGTAATGAATGTGACAACTCACATACAGTATATGGCTGATAACTGAAGCTGCCTGCCAAGAACCCTGAACCTAATTTGGGGGAAGGGCAAGCATAATACAGAGGTGCCAAACTTGCTTAACATAACATCATTTTAGGGTGCAATCCTAACCTGGAGTTAGGCCGACACAGTTAGGCCAGTAAAGTTTGGCCACCACAAGGGACACCATAAAGCCTGTTTGGACCACTCTCAGAGTCTGGGAGGATGGCATACATCTGTGCGCCAGCTTAACTCCAGGTTAGGATTGCACCCTTAAAATGTTGATTTTTTTGCTCAAAAATCAAACATTTTTGATCAAAGAAATGTTCTTCTTGTTTGACAAGGAGCACCGATAAGTGAAAGATCACAAAGATCCCTGTCTGTGGGTACTATGGGGGAATACAGAGTTTACCTCCATGATACTTACAGGTAACTTCTTAGCACTTTAGGATCATAGAAAGCTGTGACTATCTTGGTCAGTATTGTCCTGCTGGGCTGGCAGCAGCTTTCAGTGGTTTCAGACTAGAATTCTTCTCTGTCATATTTGGAGATTATTGGGACTGAACTGGGATCTTCTGAAATGTCACACCCTTTGTGTGATGAGTAAGTGAGAGACAATTAAACATTTGTATAATGCTTGATGATTTCATGGAAATAGGATTGATCTATGCTATATTCTCTTTTCAGGTTCTGGGGACCTGGTAAACCATACCCATATTCCTCTTATTGCCATTGCGCTTCAATACGTTTTGGCTGTCCTCCAAAGACGTGTTGGGAAAATATGCATTGTCAGACTACTTTCGCCCCACTTTGTATGAGGATGAGAGATCCACAGTGGATGTAACTGGGCCAGCTGAAGATGCACTAAATCTCCACAACATGTGTAAAATCAAGACCTCTTTTAGTACTAAAGCAGCAGTCAGTTTGCTGGGTAATGAAAGAATGGAGTGAAAGAACTCAATTCATGAAGGTCATCATTCAAAAGCACCTTTTCAATCCTGCTTCCTAGAGGTTGGACAACATTCTACAATAAAATGTGGAATAGCTTGGTTGTTGTTTACTTTCTATTGCAATGAACGTAAGAATATAAGTGGAGCCCTGGTGTATCTAGTCCAACTACAACCATACTTGAGCTGTTCAGACCTGGCCACTCTGGTCCAAGCATTAGTGATTTCAAAACTGGACTACTGTAACTCACAGCGCAATCCTAAACCCCATGCAGCGTCAGCGCAATGGGCTTGCGCTGACGCTGCGCCCTTAGCACTGACACGGGAGTGCCGATTGGCAACTCTGCGTCAGCACTAAGGCAACAGGACCGGCACTACAGGCAGTGCCGGCCCTGTTGCGCCTGCACTGAGCCTCGCTCACACTGACCAAAGCTAGTCGGCGTGAGGGAGGCTCCGTGTGGAAGCAGCGTGGGGATGGGAGCGAGGGAGGGAGGGAGGCAGGGTGGGACTTGGGCTTGACATGGCTGGCGCCTCACCTATGATAAGGGAGTGCATGTTCCCTTGCCGCAAGGAGGCTCCAGCCTCCACCTACCCAGCTCTGGATAGGGTGCTGGCTGGCCAGCGCACCTACCCCAGCGCTGGGTAGGATTGCATCCTCATTGTATGTAGGGCTTCCCTCAAGGGCAGTTCTGAAGCTATAGTACAGTTAGTGCAAAATGCAGCAGCCCGGGTGGTTACAAGAGCTAGATGGTTTGACTCCATAGGACCATTCCTTCAGCAGCTATACTGGCTACCCATTCGTTTCCAATCTCAATTTAAGATTATGGTATTGACTTTTAAAGCCATTCATAACTTAGGCCCAGCCTATCGAAAGGACCACCTTCTCCCATACATACCAGTCCACCCAGAGCCCTTTAGATGATCTATCTAAAGGGACTCTTCTTCAGGTGTCCCCTCTGTCCCAAGTTAAAGGGATGATGGCTCAGTGGTGAGCCTTCTCTAGTTGCACCACAAATGTGGAATTCCCTTCCAGAAGAATTAAGAACTACACACGCCCTCATGGCCTTTTGGTGAGGTCTCAAATCATACCTATTTCGTCTGACCTCGGGATGATGGTTGGCTGTCTGCCCTCTGTCCCTCTAGAATAGTGCTGTAGCTTGACTGCTCCCCTGGACAATTGCTTTTCCCCCTCCCATGGCTTGACAAGAAGACCACTAACATTGGTTGGCATTTTGTTGTTTCTTATTCAATCTTTGCATACAGGTACCTTGCTTAAAGTGAAATGTAGTTTTGAGGTCACCTCTCCAATGCTGTGTCAACTCAAAAGGGAGTGAAGAGGGAATGTATTCTGGTCCCTCTTTAATTTTTACATTAATTCTCTGATAGACCATCTTAAGAATAGTTATTTCCACCCTGCAAAAATTGCTGGAGGAATATTCCCATTTTATTGTATGCAGATGACGCAGTTATCCTCTCCAGAATACCTTCTGGCCTCAACGTCGACAAGTGTAAAGTGATGCACATTGGGCCAAAAACCCAGTGTGCGTCAGCAATTAAGAAGGCCAATTCCATGCTTGGGGTAATTAAAAAAGGGGGTTGAGAATAAAACAGCCAATATTATCATGCCATTGTACAAATCGATGGTAAGGCCACACCTGGAATATTGTGTACAGGTCTGGTCGCCGCACCTCAAAAAGGACATAGTGGAGCTGGAAAAGGTGCAGAAGAGAGCAACAAAAATGATTACGGGGCTGGGGCACCTCCCTTATGAAGAAAGACTGCAGCGTTTGGGGATCTTCAGCCTAGAAAAAAGGCGCCTAAGAGGGGACATGATTGAGACATACAAAATTATGCACGGAAGGGATAGAGTCGATAAAGGGATGTTCTTTTCCCTCTCTCAAAACACCAGAACCAGGGGGCCATCCACTAAAACTGAAGGTTGGGAGAGTTAAAACAGATAAAAGGAAGTACTTTTTTACCCAGCAGGTAGTTAATCTGTGGAACTCTTTGCCACAGGAGGTGGTGATGGCATCTGACCTAGATGCCTTTAAGAGGGGATTGGACGGATTTCTGGAAGAAAAGTCCATCGTGGGCTATAGGCAATGATGGATTGTACAACTTACATTAGTAGTAGGCTACTTCAGAGTACCGGGTGCAAGGGAGTGGCAACAGGATGCAAGCATCTTGTTGTCTCATGCCTCCCTGGGGCACCTGGTGGGCTGCTGTGAGATACAGGAAGCTGGACTAGATGGGCCTTCGGCCTGATCCAGCAGGGCTCTTATTATGTTTATGTTATTCTTATTATTCTTATTATGTTCTTCTCCCAGCCACCACTCAGGCAGTTTTCTCTGAACGACAGCCGGGAGAAGCCGCACACCGCCCCAACACAGCAAGCCAGGGAGCCAGGGACTTCCCTCATCAGCCACTTCAGCAGTTTTGTACCAGCGGCAGGTGGGAGAAGCTGCGCTTCCCCAGCTCACTGAGCCAGGAGGGCGCCCGGCTTCCCCCAGCCACTGCTCAGGCAGTTTTGGGTGAGCTGCATCTCAGAGAAGCTGCGAGCCTCTCCGGCTGGGCGAGCTGGGAGGCGTGTGACTTCATTCGGCTGCGGGTTGGACGTCTTCTTGGGCATGGGGGGTGTGGGGGGCTGAGGGCAATTGTCACCCCCTAGCAAACAGTGCCCATTACTCTTGCCCCCCCACACGATACCCTAGATATGCCACTGCTCTTAAGGTACCATATCCTTATCTGCGGTTATCTAGCCCAGTGTTGTCCACTTTAAGTTGCTTTTCCCAGGCCTGCTTCCAGAGAATCTTTTAACTGGAGATGGTAGAAGATGGAGATGGTAGGGTTAGTACCTGGATCCACTTTGTATAAAAGATGGTTTCTGTTGCTGCGCTGCAATACATCAGCTGTCCAGAGCTATTGGGGTCAATTCTGAAGTGCAGGAGCTCTTAATGACACTCTCATAGTCACATCCCATTAAGACAAGACGCTAACAGCCCAATCCAATTATGGTGAGGAAAGGCACCTTAAATCCCTTTCCACTCCAAAGCCTACCAATATATCCCCCACTGGATACAGCAAATGCCTTTTCAGTGCAGCTCAGCAATGGAAGAGGGCAGGTTAGGATTGGGCCAACAATCAAAATCAGACTCATTAATTAGCATCTGTTCTTCTCTGTCACACTTTTCTGCTTTGAAACTCATCACACTTCATTGAAGGATCTAGCTCATGACATCACCAGTTTGACAAAACAAACGCAGTTTTCCCCAACTGTGTGACTCCTCATCAACTCCATGACTAAACTCTATGAAGAAGTTTAAGGAGAAGGCATGTTAATGAGTCAACAGACCTACTCTCCTAGCCAGCTTTTTATATTCCCCAACCCCCTGGAATTCTATGGAGACTGTGTAGGCTGAGCTCATCAAGGGATCATCATTACCTGATGGCCCTTGACTGCTCATCTCTGGCCCAAATGGGTACTTCCATTGTTTTGCACCTTGCAAAATATGTAACAAAGGGCTTTGTGACAAGCACTTGAGGCAAGTTGCTTCATTAGCATCCTTGACTGAATTTGGCTTCAAGGGTCAGCAAGGACAGCCACGGCTTGAAATCTCCTTTTGTGTCAGGGGCCAGGCCAGGAGGGCAAGCAACCAACCATAAATGTAAATATATCACTAGTGGCAGTGTGCCTACAACAGTGGGGGGGGGGGTTATTATCATTTCCCATCTGTTTGCATCATCTGTAAGAGTTTGTCTGTGGCTTTAAGGGTGCAACCCTAACCAACTTTCCAGCACCAGGGTAAGGGCAATACAGCTCTCAGGTAAGGGAACAAACATTCCCTTACCTTGAGGAGGCCTCCATGACTTACACCCAACTGCAGGATGCAGCACGTGCCTCATTAGCACAGCTATGTTAGGACTGCGCCCTAAATGTCTGTGCAGCTCATAGTGGTTTTTTTCCTGCCGATGGCTATGAGAGCACAATCCTAGCTTGGGCAGGCGCAGGCAGGTTGGCTGGCCAAGTTAGGAGGCAGTGACAGCTTAGCGCGGGGCAAGGGGACAAATGTTCCCTTGCCCCACGGTAAACACAGGCAGCCCAATAGGGCTGTTCGGATCTGTCCCTGCAAAATGGCAGGCCCAGATACGAGTCTCCCACAGTGCCCCAAATTAGGGCCATGCAGGCCTGTGACAGGGCTTTGGATGCAGCCTAATGGGCCGCCCCACCTACTGCTTCGCACACCTTCCCTCTACCCCATTCTGCCCTCCTCCTGTCTTCCTCCTGTCCAGAAATGGGCCCACGCTGGTCGAACTCTGCTGGTATGGGATCGGCTTACCTGCGGGCTCCACAGGCGCACCTGGGTAGATAGAACCATGTCCCAGCCCAATGCCTCACCAGCTGACACAAACATGCTTTCCGGCATATTTGCGAGAGCCTTGGGCCAACACAAGGCACATGAATCGGCCAAACGACTGTTTTGGATTGTACTCTGAGTCTCTGAGGTGCCCTACCTCAGACTTCTGCACTTGGAGTGTGAGCAGGCATTTCTTAGGGCAGGCTGCCAGATGCTGAGAGTGCAGTAATCCATTTATTGAGGCCATGGAAGGCTGGTTTTTTTCTGCTGCACACCATCCGGCTCTAATAATAATAATAATAATAATAATAATAATAATAATAATAATAATAAATTATTTATATACTGCCTTTCTTAGGTCATTAGATTGCTCCTCTGACTTTAACTCAAGGCAGTTTATGTAGGCAGACTTTATTCATAAACACAAAGGTTTTTACAAATTACAAGGAAGTTCTAATTTCAAGAACATACAACACACAGATGGTACTTTTGTGGTCTAGTCTTCTTTCTGGCCACACAATTTGCCTTCCTGCTGGCTGATAAGTGGCTTCTCTGCTCACACCAAAGAAGCAGCTGGCCCAGCACACGCCCCTCTCACAGGCAGCTGTAGCTCAGCTCTAATCAGTTGCAGTTTACAAGGTCTGCCGCTCACAGAGATTTCTGGTGATCCCGAACTGGCGACCTTCGGATCTTATCTTCAGGCAAACGGAGGCTTTAACCCTCTCGAATACACCTCCTGCCCACCTACCTACACCTACCTCTAGGTGCGGTGGCTCACCCGCGCTAGGGTCAGCAGGTCTTTATTATCACAATAGGCAGACCCCAAAATAAACTGTGGATCTTGCTTTCTTTTCAACTGCACAGCAGGACTTCAACATAGCTGACTGGAGTGTAGATGGAATGTGAACATCAGGGGGGTATTAAATTGCAATTCACACACACACACACACACACACACACACACACACACACACACGAACACCTCCACCACCACCACCACATTCCCTTTTTTCTGTGAAATTTGACTCTTGACTTGAGACTTGCAACTTGAAAGACTCGAGCTAGGACTAGACTTGATCATTCAGGCAAGGACTTGAGAATTTACTTGAAACTTGAAGGTTGAGACTTGGGACTTGACTTTCTTGAAACTTGACTCTCACAGTAGCATCAAAAGAGTGAGGAGACATAACAATCCACTGATTTTCCTATTCCAGTAAGAAGGCAGGCTCAGAGTAAAAATGTAAACTGTGTTTTAAATAATAAAAGAAACAAGGATAACACAACTAATAGAACAAGACTTGAATCAGGAGACTTGAATTTGTGGTTAATTTAACCTGTGACCCACAGATCAGTGAGAAGATAATACAGATGATCAGCAGATGGCGCTGAGATTCTGTGGAAACTCAGGGTGCAATCCTAACTAATGTTCCAGCAACAGGGTAAGGGCAATGCAGCACTGAGGCACAGCTATGTCAGTGCTGGAAGTTGGTTAGGATCATGTGCTCAATCATTGAAATTCAAATCTACATTGGCAGGAGTTTTGAATGAGCTTGGAACAAAAGAGGGCTTTAACATGGCTGAAGGATTTACACCAGTGGTCAACCTTTTTTGTGCTACAACCCCAATAAATAATTTAGGGCCCAATCCTAACAGGCATAGCATGGATGGTATGAGTGTACCGCCCACACTTCTGTCGCAAAAGGCACCATAAGGCACCTCTGCCACCAACGGTAAGCTGTTACCTCCAGCACTGGGCAAGTCATGGGCCAATGCTGGCCCCGCGCCACCCGAAGGCTGCACTACAAGTTGGTGAGCAGTGAGTCCACCAGTCACCGGCCCAGCAACCTTTTTGGGCAGGGAGGGAGAACATTCCTGGGCAGGGAAGAGGCAGAGCAGGGGATGGGACCAGTGGCAGTGATTGCCCTCCACAGTAGCTCTCACTATAGATCACCGTAGACCACTGTAGACTGCTCGCCTGCCCACACCTTTACCATGGTGTCACCCCCCACGACCACACTGGTGCCTCAGACCTGGGACGGGGCTTACCTGGCTGCTGGGGGTCACGGGCTGGCTGCGAGGAAGCCGGGCGTCAAGCCCCAGGGGACCCAAAGGCAGTTCGCCTGGCATGAGGGGGCCTGGCTGAGCCCAGGGAACATGCAGTCATGGGTTGGGAGAAGGGAGGAGAGCCAGCCAGGCCAGAAGGGAAGCTCACACACACACACACACCTGCTCTGGCCATCACCTTACGCTGGCCTTGAAGGGGCTAGTGAGGCCCCGCTCCGCGGAGGCGGCCAGGCACTGGCCCCGAAGCCGCAGCACCTTCCAAGGGGCTGGCCAGATGTCCTGATCTGGCCACCCTGCATCTCGGCCCCAAGGCTAGCCGGCCGCCTGCTCATCCTGTCTGGCAAGCCCCAACCACACTTGCCGCCAGTGGCGACGTCGCATCAGATTACGCAATCTGCATAATTTGTTTGCTGTGTCTACACTAGCTTCTGTTTTATGCCTTTGAGCCATGCAAGTTGGGGAGAAGAACAGCAAGGAAGCACTTTTATCAATAAGCAAAATAAATGAACATGTTTCCACAGATTGAACAGACTGAGATGTTAATCAGAACCAGCAGATAAAATGGCACCCAAGGAAAAAGGAAAAAGCACCAAGGAAAAAGGTATGCCTCATATTACTCTCTCATATATACTGCTCTCTTTAAAAAAAAAAAAAAAAAAAACCACACACAATGTAATAGCCCAACTCAC
>JAJKFI010032903.1:0-21348 GCA_029204185.1 Lerista edwardsae | reverse complement strand
ATTATTATTATTATTATTATTATTATTATTATTATTATTATTATTATTATTATTATTATTATTATTTCCTGCCATAGTTATGACTGAACTATGTCTGAAAATAGTTTTCTTTTGGGGGGGGATAATCAAAAACGGATGGGTCCTGGAGGTCAAATGACCCACAATAGCCACACATCTGCCCATCAGGAACTTCTCCGTTCCACGCAGAACTCACCTTGACCAGCCAGGAGTACCAGCACCAGGAGGAAGACTGACAGATGGCAGAAGGTCTTCATGCTTGAAAAAGGGCTGAAAACTCTGCACTCACTGAAATGGAAAATAGCAAAGTGACCAAGAACATGAAGCCGCATCATCGTCTGAGGCCCTGCTGGGAGTGTCAGGCTTGTTGGAGCATCAGTGGGCATCAGCAAAGAGCAGGAAGTGTTCAGTGGTGGCATCGGCCCTCTGGAATGCCTCCACACAGAGGCCATTTAACAGGGGGAAAGCAATTGTCCCTCTTCACCCCAGCACAGTGTCTTTCTCGTGGCTGTTGCTGGTGGTGTTCTCCATTCTTCTAGATTGTGAGCCCTTTTGGGACAGGGAGCCATTTAACTTTAATGTTATTATTTGCCTGTAAACCGCTTTGTGAACTTTGTGTTGAAAAGCGGTATATAAATACTAGTGATTGATTGATTGATTGATTGATTGAGTTACCCTAGCCTTTAGGTGGATGGCCAAGGCATGACTGCCTACGAAAGCTTTTGGTATCAGCTCTCAATTGGTTCACTGACTTCTTTATTTCCTTTTTGCATATTGCTGGTCAGGCTGTTTGATTTTAAATCGATATTTGGTGATTTACTGTTATTGATTACTTTATTGTTTTTATTAATTCATGTTATTGCTCCTTTTTTTTTTTTTTTTTTTTTTTGTTTCCAACAAACCTGTTCTTTCGAGGAAAGGAATCTCATGCCCTGAGGAAGAAGATGGTTCGGGGAAGCAAATCTTACCAGCCACTTACACAAAGTAGCCCAGCTTGTATGGACTTGGCTGCTGTGAGCAGGGAGGAAACCCTGTATGTGGAGCTCATGGAGACAGGCTGGAGATCCCTAAAGAATCCCTGAACTACACAATTACCTGCTGCATACTTCTTAGTAAACATATATGTTAACGTATAAACATACAATATAAATATACATGTTTTAGGGCCACAAGTACGTGAGGGTGTTCAGAAACAGAAACTATCACTATGGGGAAATGGTGATGATGGAAGGCACAGCTACTTCCATTACTAAAGGAGCCTGATCTATGAGAGCCTCTATGGAAACTATCAGGATTCCACTGAACTCAACCATGAACCAAGAAATGGAATCCAGATAGCAGGTTGGGTTAGAATGTGTGGCATAGTTCAGATGCTAGGATCAGCAGGAAAGATTTAATCCACACTAAGCAATGTCCCGCACTTCCTGTGTCCCATTTCATAATGTGGCTGTCATAAAAAAAGCTACCAGCAACTGTGCTGATTGATAATTCTGCAGTAGAGGAGAAACCCAACTTACCAAGAAGTGTGTCCTAGGCTGAAGGTTGTTACAGGTAATCCTCTGATGCCTCAAAGCATGGGGAAGTTGTCTTCTCTTAGTTGGACTGAAGCATCCAAGTGTCTCTCAAATTCGCGTCTCTAGTGGGAAGACCTGTTTGTTTTTTCTTTGTTTTACTGATTGACTTTCTGTGTAAAAATACACAAAGTGATGTCCAACACTGAAAATGAAAAAAATGCATTAAACCACCATTGCACAGTACATCTTGAAGATAGTTCTTCACAGTGCCATCACAGCATGGAGTTCCCCTTCCTTCCCTCTCTCCTCTCTCCTAGCTGAGGACTGTTTGATACGAGGTGGGCTGGACAAGGACATGTGAAGTGGTCTCTATTCCTAAGTTAGAGGTGGTCAGAGAAGCAGGGAAGGCGGAAAGGGGTTGAGCCAATTATGGCTTCTGCATTTTCAAGGCTCCTGCCCTTTGACTCTGTTGCAACTCAAGATGAATACTCACCCAAGATGAAAAGAAGTCAGCAGAAAGATGCTGTAGATTCTGAATGAGCGACCCTTAATAATTTCAGGGACGTTCGATCTTCTGCCACCTTTCTGAACCATTCCTCGACATGCTTCATATATTGCATTAGGGTCATCCTACACATAAACTGTGGGGAGCATAGTGTACTGTACATCAGTATGGTGTACTGATGGGGACTGTGATCTCTCATGTTTCCGTACATGTTGTTTCTATTAGGTTAGTCTGATTATCATAGTCCTTTCCCAGAACAAAGAGCACAAGCATTTGTTCAGGAGCCTGGCTATCCTGTGTGAAGCAATGGCAGGCCTCGCTGCCAGTAGAGTTGATATGCAGGACCAGCTGAACCATCTGGGCCAGTTCACTGGGGCTGCCAAGATCCATGGTGGAGATGCTGTAGGACTTTGCTTTTGTGGCCTCTTCAAGAAGCTCAACTGCCTCCAGCCCGCCACTGTTGGGATCAACGCTGACAACTTGGAGGCTGGTTGGGGGCATCGTTGCCAGATCTGACAGCATTTGGCTGCTCATCACCATCTTCCCTTCCCCCCCGCCCAATCCTCACCATGGCATGGGAGTAGCATTCTTTGCTGGTTGTCCCCACCAGGTTATTCCCTTTCTCCCTTAAATACTAATAATATAATAAATTAATAATAATAATATAATAAATATAATTAAAATAATTATATAAAATATAATTATATAAAATATTATATAATTAATATAATAATAATAATAATAATAATAATAATAATAATAATAAATGGGGTGCCTCCAGTGGTGTCATCTACAAACAAGGAACGGGAATGCTGGGCAGGACTTGGGCAGGACTTCCGCATGATTGGCAGCCCGCCCGTTTCGTTCCTCGGCTGCCCTGGCCTCGGGGGGGGGGCTGCCCCGGTTTGTGCACCCCACCGCTGCTCTCCCAGGCTCCGGCGCGCCCCCCACCCATCTCCCCCGGCAAGCAGATACACACACACACCCCAATGCCAGGGCAGCCATGGAACGGGACAGGCGGGCAGCCAATCATGCAGAAGTCCCGCCCAGTGTTCCCGTTCCTTATTTGTAGATGACACCACTGGGTGCCTCTTCCCTGCTTGCATGCAGTGGGTGGTGCTATGCCCTTACCAGGCACAGGGTATGGCAAGAGGTTACATTCCCCAGGTGTGCCTTACTCCTAGCTGGATAAAGTAGGTGTGTTCTCCTGGCTGCTGCCATGTCAGATCACTTTAACAGATGTTCGTCACATTGTGTTCAGCTGGGGTTGCTCACAGGGACATGTGCATTTGCTTATGTGTTGGTGTGCATGACTCCATGTAGCCACCAGCAGGGAAAGCTTCCAATATCTGGGGCTCATTCTATCCTTCCCCACTACTCCATGCTTGGGGTGTGATGTGACAGTGTTCCCAAGGATGCTGGGATGGGGCAGGTTCTCCTTCTACTGCGCCTTTGCAAGCACTACTCAGCTGCTTTTCAACCCTCCCCTTTCTGCTGTTTTTCTTGAGCATCTGGTGCACATGGGATGAATATTCCTCCAGTGTAAGTGGAATGCTGACCAATAGAGGAGCAGGGACAGGAATTAGAGGTTAAAAAATCCAGTGAAACTTATGTCAGAAGCATCTCTGGGCTATGCCCTCTGCTCAGGCTCAGAGGCATCTTTGTATATTAGGTTTTATTTTTCCAAGTAACTAAGTCCCACTCACATACTCTAAATCAGTGGTATTTAAACTTTTTGGACCGGGATCCACTTTTTAAAATGGCATTCATGTCGGGACCCACTGGAAGTGATGTCATTAAATTGGAAGTAATTTTGTGGCAGGTAGTGACATCATCAAGTAGGAAGTGCTTTCATTCTTTAACTGCAGCTATTGTGCAACCATGAAACATCCTTGACAGAAAGTACGATTAGGATAGGACAAAATATGATGTAAAAGCACTGAACTAAAAGCAAAAAATTTTTTAAAAAAACCCTCACTTGAAAATGCTAACTGTTAACACTCAGAAAAGGAATATAACAAGAATAAGGTATGCAGTTTCCAAAATGGCTGACCAAGAGTTTGAAACTGCTCTAAATCACAAGATTTAACATGTTGGGCGGGAAATGTGGATTTGCATTGGCTTCTTCAGTTATGCATTATTATGAAGTTATGCATAACTTCATTCAGTTATGCATGTTCTTGGACTTCTTCAGCCCTGTTTGGTGTGTCCAACTATTTTCCTCAACCAGACATAAGGATTTTCTGTCAGGTTTGAAATATCCTGTAAATCCCCAGCTTTCTTATTTTTAAAAAAGAAAAAGAGGGATAACTGATTTTCATAGACTAGGTCCACTGTTGATTCCTAGGAAACAGACACACAATTCCATGGAATATCTGCCACCAGACCTCTGTTCCAAGGCATTGCTCCCCCAGGACAGGGGCCACCCCACAGATCCTCTCTTTACTTGAACCAAGAAATGGCTGCTTGCAGCCTTGGAACAGTGTAGATGCTCTGCTCTGCTGTCTCCAGTCTCCATAGGCTCCTTATATTAGCTTGTAGCTGTCTATTTTGGGGTCAAAGTAGGTATACATATGTGCCTTTGATGTCTGCCTTTTTCTTCTGCCTTTTCTCCCCTGAGAATACTCCTTTGGCTGCCACATCTACCACAGGATGCAGTGGTAGCCATCTGCTCCTCTGGCAGCCAGGCAGCTCAGGGTTGTTAGTGGGTTAATTCCAAAAGGGGGCGCGCGTGTGTGCGCACGCACACACGCACGCACGCACGCAGACACACACACACACACACACACACACACACATGCTGCTGCTACAGGATTAACTTAGTACCCCACCAGAAAAATCACCTTGCTCTCTGCACTGTTAGCCTCTCCATCACCCCTTCCCTTTTCTCCTGTGGTCCATACAATCCAATAGACTTTCTTCTTTCAGGTATATGGAAACACCTGGAATTTTTTTTTCTGGTGACATAAATCTCTCAGCCAATAAGGAGCCCAGCAAAAGAAAAAAAACCCTAAAAGATTTTGCAGCTAGTTGTACACTTGTGCCTAAATGGGTTAAAGAGTAAAAAGTACACATCTACATGGATGTCAAGTTTAACTTTTAGCAATTTTGGGTACGTAATAATTAATTACCGGGGTAGGAGGAGGAACAAAGTTTCCAATAGACTAAAATTTCAGAAAACGTTTATAGGAAATCTAGAGGAAGATGATAAGTAGGTTTGGTTTGGGTGAAGTGTGCATAGCATGAAAAGAATACAAATCAGGTCAAGGGGCTAGCTAGTCTAGACATACAGTAACTCTAGACAAAAGTATAATTCATCCTCAAAACCTGGAGTTGAGAGATAACATCAGCAATTTCAGAAACAATTGCAGCTGGCAGTCTGAGAGGAGAAATAAAAGAGAAGGCTCATGCAGTGGAGTAGCCAGAAGGGTGCAAAACCATGAGTCTTCTATGGCTCTCAACCAAGCTGTGTAAGTGGCCCCTTCTTGTTTGCCACTGGCACAAATCAGGGCAATGAAAACCTGTCCTCCACATTGTTTTCATTACCATGACTGGCTCTGGCAGAACTTACATGGCTGAGTTGATAGCTGTAAAAGACTTATGGTTTTGCATCCCTCTGGCTTTGCTACTGGGCTAATGGGAACTGAGTGCCCAATCAGCTCCTATGTTGCTCCTACTTATCCAGTTGAAAGGAATCTACACAGAGTGGTCAGAGTGATTGACTGACTTCCCCACAGGAGTTTCATGGCTGTTGTCAGGTAACATTTTTTGCATAGATCTTTGCTCACAGAAAACAGATCATTGTGACTCCATAAGTCTACAGGATCTGGGGAGTTTCTGGGTTGGAGTTCAGAGCTGGTGATGAGCTAGAAGTGAGTGAATAAATCCAGAAGAGATGGAAACGCTGCCTCCAGGGTCAAAGCTTGCAGCAGCGCAACAAGTAAACAGTACAATATCCAATGACATCTTGATAGGGGTGGATACAGTTGATTGGAACGCACATCGCTCCAGCTCTGTTACAGTCTTTCTTACGTGATATGCCTTTTGTTAATCCTGTAGAAAAGAAGGAAAGAAAAAGAAAAGACTTTGGAGCAGAGCTGGGAACAGCAAAGAGGAATGGAGGAAACAAATGCCTGGTGTGAAAATGGAATGAAATTGTGATTAGATACACATCCTTAGCACAAACACACACATAATATTACCATGAAAAAATCACTGCCAACTTTAAAAGTACACTCATACTTTTGGCTACACTCAATCTATGCCCACCAATGAAAATGCTAAATAGCAGGGGCAGATTTGAGATGGATGCAAGGCCTGGGGAGGAACTCTTGGCCCACCCCCCTCCCTGGGCCAGCCCACCCACCAGCCCGCCCACTCCTACCCTCCCGTGCACCTGGAAACGCCTTTGCGCCAGCTGGGTTCAGCTGGTACAGAGGCAGTGCAGCACCCCTGCTTCCAGTCCAGAGCTGCAAGCAGCGCTGGTCTGGGACCATTAGCGCAGACATGGGGGTGCCGCTTATCACCCCCGTGTCAACACTTAGGGCATAGCACCGATGCAATCACGTTGCTTCAGTGCTACACCCATTCCAGGATTGCGCTATTAGGGTTATAATCTCACAAATAAGTCAAGTAGTGGCATAGCTAGCGAGGGTCATGGGCAGATCACACCTGGTGACGCCACTAGTGATGACCTGTCATAGGTCCAAGGAAGTCCACTGGGGGCCCATTGGAGGCCAGGGAACTATGGGAAGTTAAATTAAACAAGATCTTTACTACCTCTCCCAGGCTTTCTCAAATCCCTCATCATAGTGTGCACTCCATTGGCATTCCTGCATGATGTGGGCTGGCGGAGGATAGGATTGCTTGTAAGCAGTGGCGTAGCTAAGGAGGCCAACCATACCGGGTTAAACTTGTGGAAACCTTGGTATTTAACTTGTGGTATTTAAACCTTGGTTAAACTTGTGGAAACCTTCAGAACAATACCATCAAGTGATATATCAGTTGATGGGTAATTTAATACAGAACGAAACAAACCATGTTGAATTATCAGTATTTTACCACATTATATAACCAAGTCACCACAAAACAAAAGCACAAGTGCCTTGTGTAACACGTGGTGGATTTCCTTAACTCAAAACTGACCAGTGAGACTGATTGTTCGGAGAGCAAATGCAGTGGAATTCCTAGATGGGGGCAAAATGCAGTTTTGCTGGAGCCTTGAGCTCCTGCTTAAAGCCTGAGCTTCCCCTTGCCTCCAGAGACATAATGCCATACGGCTATAGATCATTTGATGGATACTTTAATGCTGAATGAAACAAACCTTGCCCCCAGAGACATTAGAAACTCCAAGAGCAACGCCTCGGAGCCAGCTCTCTGAGCTGGGAATGGCCTTGGAGACAATATGTAGGGGCCTGTTACAAAGGAACTCATGCTCTTTCAAAACTCAGCATTGTGCCCACACAGGCGCGTATCTTACCTGTAGCACCCCATGGCACAAGCCATGGGGCGCGGGGCAGTGGTGGGGCGCCATTGCACGCGGTCCAGGAGAGACCGTGAGGTTTCTGGCCCGCCCATGCCTCCCTTACGCTCTGAAATAGAGCGTTTTTGGGGTAAGGGAGGCGTGTCTGTGTGACGCACGGGAGTGGGGCAATTTTGGGGGGGCGAGTGTTCAGCGCCTGCCATGGGGCGCGCTCCCGGCCCGGACCGCCACTGTGCCCACGGCAAATAGAATGCCATGGAGCCACTGAAGTGTTGTTACGACACAGCATGGAACCAATCAGGTGTGAGTTCGCTCTCATTTCCATTGATCAGAGCTGATACTAGAACTCCTATTCAGTTGTATGAATGTCATCAAAGTTGGCCACTAGTTTTGTATTGGTTTCTGCTTTGATGGGTGACCTGTACTGTTTTACAGTGAAAATAAATAAAGTTAATGGGGATGACACAATGAGTTGTCCTCACTCCTGTGATACTAACCGTAGTGATGCCACTGGTGGAACGTTCAGGTTTGGGTCACTAGCTTAAATGACCTTTAAAGTGGGTCCCAGAATCTGGCGAGGGGTGGGATCATGGAGAGCAGGATCTGTGGGTGGGGAAGGGGGAAATAGGGGGTGGAGTATTGGAAGGAGAGAGATGAGTAGCGGACAAGAGTGGAGGATTGCTCTGGGGGGGTTATTAACTGAATTGTGAATTCTGATGGAAATGGGGACTGGGAATTAAAGGAAGAGGTCAGAATAACTCTTTGAAAGTTTTAACCATGCAAAATTTGTTATAATAGCCGAGAAAAATGTTCTCATGAGTTTTGCTTGTATGCAGTCTTTCAGATTATACAGAGTTCCTGCAGCTTGTTGAATAGGAGGAGAGGATTGAACATTAATATGGGGAAGAGGTTTGGAGGCTTTATTGGTCACTGGCTTAGATTCTAAACATTCTGTGTGGACTGTAGTCTATTGTTGGTTATTAACCATGATGGCTACATTGAACTTCCAGATGCAGCAGCAGTATGTCACTGATAGCGCAATCCTGCCCCAGATGTAGCGTCGAAGCAGTGTAGCACTACGTCATTAGCGCTGATGCGGGGGCACCGAGTGGAACCCCTGTATTGGCACCAAGGCAAAAGGACCTTGCAGGCAGTGCTGGTCCCGTTGCGCCTGCGCTGTGCCTCCCTTGCATCGGCAGAAGCCGGCTGGCACAAGGGAGGACCAGCTTGACACAGGGCGGTGGATGGCATTTCTGGGCGGGCGGTGGGCAGGTATGCCGATCCGGGAGTGAGGCGGGCCCAGGATTAGGCCATAAGGCCAAATCCTAGACCTGGTTGAGAGGCCGTGCAGCCCCAATTTGTGCTGCGCAGTCTCCTCGGATCTGCGCCTGCTGTTTAGCAGGCACAGATCCGAGGAGCACATAGGGGAGCCTGGACCCTCTCCTACGGCAAAAGTATGAACGTGCCCTTACCGTGGGGAGGCTCCAGCCTATCTATACTGCATTAGGATACGAGGCAGGCCAGCCGGCCTTGCCATTCCGGTGCAGTATAGGGATTGCGCCCCGAGTACCATGTGCAGGCGGTGGCGTTGCCATGGTGGCCAAAAAGCTAGGTGTTGCAGGAGCCTGAGCTCCTGTGTAGTGTGGCTTCTCCCCCAAGCCTCCAGTGCAATTCACTGCACAGAGAGTCAGATCAGAGGCTTTGGTCTCCGAGCCACCGATGGTCTGGAAATAAGCAGAATCTATAGGAATGCCACTAAATGCAGGGGAACAACTGGGAATGGCACTGACTTTGATCCACTCCTTTGGGGAGATGTTCACTGTGTTTATTTTCTGGCCATTATTACTATTGTTCATTTCATGCCTTAACTATGACTGAAAATAGTTTTCTTTTGGGCGGGGGATAATCAAAAACGGATGGGTCCTGGAGGTCAAATGACCCACAATAGCCATACATCTGCCCATCAAGAACTTCTCCGTTCCACGCAGAACTCACCTTGACCAGCCAGGAGCACCAGCACCAGGAGGAAGACTGACAGATGGCAGAAGGTCTTCATACTTGAAAAAGGGCTGAAAACTCTGCACTCACTGAAATGGAAAATAGCAAAGTGACCAAGAACATGAAGCCGCATCATCGTCTGAGGCCCTGCTGGGAGTGCCAGGCTTGTTGGAGCGTCAGTGGGCATCAGCAAAGAGCAGGAAGTGTTCAGTGGTGGAATGCCTCCACACAGAGGCCAGTTACCCTTTCTTCAAGCCTTTAGGTGGATGGCCAAGGCATGACTGCCTACGAAAGCTTTTGGTATCAACTCTCAATTGGTTCACTAACTTCTTTATTTCCTTTTTGCATATTGCTGGTCAGGCTGTTTGATTTTAAATCGATATTTGGTGATTTACTGTTATTGCTTACTTTGTTTTTATTAATCCATGTTATTGCTCATGTGTTTTTTGTTTGTTTCAAACAAACCTGTTCTTTGGAGGAAAGGAATCTCATGCCCTGAGGAAGAAGATGGTTGGGGGAAGCAAATCTTACCAACCACTCCTGACACAAAGTAGCCCAGCTTGTATGGACTTGGCTGCTGTGAGCAGGGAGGAAACCCTGTATGTGGAGCTCATGGAGACAGGCTGGAGATCCCTAAGGAGTCCCTGAACTACACAATTCCCTCCTGCACACTTCTTAGTAAATATATATGTAAACATATAAGGCCACAAGTATGTGATGGGGGGGGTGCTCAGAATCTGAAACTGTCATTATGGGGAAATGATGGTGGTGGAAGGAACAGCCACTTCCATTACTGAACATTACTTCTATTACAAAAGGAAATAAGTTGGGGACCTGCAAGGAATTTTGGGTTGGTGGAAAAAAATGTAGAAACCCCCCCACCCCCCAAAAAAATGCAAGACTGCTCTGCAGAGTGCATAAATAAGAAGCTTTCTATATGCCCTATAGCATTGGGTCCTGAGCTTCAGAGCTAAGTGCAGAGAAAAGGCTGCTCAACTAGCCCCAGACCTAATCTGGTCATACTGGCCTCTTCTTCCTTCTGGTGTTTGGGAGAGGAATGGAAGGGAGCTGGGTTCAGGGACTACATGCCTCATACTGGAGTCCTTACTCATTGTTTCAAGGAGTGCCCTTGGTGTCATGCTTGAAGAGTTTTCCAGGAAATATATTACCTCTGAGCTTAATAGTCACAGGACTGCTAAATTCAATATTGGAAGAAATGATGATTCTTATCTATGGGAGCCCCTATGGAAACCATCAAGGTTTCACTGAATTCAACCATGAACCAAGAAATGGAATCCAGGATAATGGAATCCAGATAGCAGGTTGGGTTACAATGTGCAGCACAGTTCAGATGCTAGGATCAGCAGGGAAGATTTAATCCACACTAAGCATTGTTCTGAAGTACATTTCCTATGTCCTGTTTAATTACGTCGCTGCCATTAAAAAAAAAAATCTACCAGCTATTGTGCTGATTGATAGCACTGCAGTAGAAGAGAAACCCAACTACCCCCCAAGGAAGGTACCTGATAGGCCTATAATGAGGAGCACAGTAAAGAAATGACAAAGTCTGCGCTGACTAAGCAAACTCTGTGCTTATGGGCAACACTGCAGTAAGGGGGAAGATCTACCTACCCATTCTGACCTAGGTCCATCCTCAACCAACACGGATGGTCCAGCCTCCAATGACAGAAAGCCAGAGGCATACCTAGAGGAGGATCACACTAGGTTTAGCCAGCAGATGCTTCCCCCTCCTTTTCAGAGCCATTTCCAGTGGCTGGAGCTACATTGATTCCAAATGACTCCAAAGAGGAGGGGAGCAACTGCTGGCAAAACTTAATGCTGTGACCCCCCCTCTAGGTGCACCACTGCAGAAAGCTCACAAGGCAATGGGTCCACCTTCCAAATACTTGTCAGCTGGTGAGCTTCTCTCTTTGTATAACCCACAAACTATTCCAGGGATAGCCAGAGCTCCCAGAAACACAGTTTGAAAACTAAAATTGTAGGGACAGCAATATAAAATGTGCACTTTCAGAAATGTACATTCACACTCACCCCTGACCCCCACCCCAGAGAAACCATTTATGAGAGTTTGTTTACTATGCCAGAAATAAAGAAGAGCTGGAAAGCTGGACTAGAAATAATTGGAGTGATTTAAGTGATTCCTTACCAAGAAGTGTATCCTGGGCTGAAGGTTGTTACAGGTAATCCTCTGATGGCTCAATGCATGGGAAGTCGTCTTCTTTTGGTTAGACTGAAGCATCCAAGTGTCTCTCCAATTCACACGTCTCTAGTGGGAAGACCTGTTTGTTTTTCTTTCTTTGTTACACTCATCAATTGTCTTTCTGTGTAAAAATACACAAAGTGATGTCCAACACGGAAAATGAAAAAAAATGCATAAAACCCCCATTGCACAGGATGTACATCTTGAACATGGTTCTTCACAGTGCCATCACAGCAAGCTGCATGGAGTTCCCCTTCCTTCCCTCTCTCCTCTCTCCTAGTTGGGGACTGTTGGATACGAGGTGGGCTGGACATGTGAAGTGAACACCGGTCTCTATTCCTAAGGTAGAGGTGGTCAGAGAGAAGCAGGGAAGGCGGAAAAGGATCAAGCCAATTATGGCCTCTGCATTTTTAAGGCTCCTGCCCTTTGACTCTGTTGCAACTCAAGATGAATACTCACCCAAGATGAAAAGAAGTCAGCAGAAAGATGCTGTAGATTCTGAAAGAGCAATTGTGTGTAGCTAATTACCTTGAGATGGGAAGTCTCTGTTGCTTGCATTTAGATGTCTTTCTTATAGTTTTCTTCATTCTTTTACTTGCACTGGTGCAATATGCCCCTCTTTGACTGGGTCCAGTGGTAATAATTTCAGGGACGTTCCATCCTCTGCCACTTTTCTGAACCATTCCTTGTCATGCTTCATATATTGCATTAGGTCATCCTGCACATAAACCTTGGGGACCATGGTGTACTGTACTTCAGTATGGTGTACTGATAGTGACTGTGATCTCTCATGCTTCCGTACGTGTTGTTTCTATTGGGTTAGTCTGATTATCATAGTCCTTTCCCAGAAAGGCATAAGCATTTGTCCAGGGGCCTAGCTGTCCTATGGGAAGCAATGGCAGGCCTCACTGCCAGTCTTGGTTGATATGCAGGACCACTGAACCAGCTGGACAGGTGAAGATGCTGCAGGATTTTGCTTTGCTTGTGACTTTGCATGTGAGCCATGCAAAACCCAAAGGGGAGATGGGGACCTTAGCATTTTAGCAAGATTGCATGCTGATAGGTTTTTTTTAAAATAGATACAGAGCGAGCGAGCGAGCGAGAGAGAGAGAGAGAGAGAGACTTGGACCATTTTGCACTGATCTCTGTTCTATTTGTTTAAAAAGGCGAAAATTAAACCCATTTAGTCACCTGAATGTGGTTTTGGAACATTGTGAAAGCCAGACATTAAATAAAATGGCGTCCCCAACATATACAATGCCCCCCCCGCTGGCCCTGCAACATAGCTGAGATTGCCGGTGGGGCTCCTGAGAGTTTCTCCACCTTTTGCGCAGCCCCACCCTAGCGTGGGGCAAGGTGGGAGATTCAGGGCACCCAATTGGCTGGCCCTGTTGCTGGGGCTCAGGGTGCGACTCTTGGCTGTAGGCAGAGCGCTTACCACTTCAGTCGTGCAGGACTGCAAGCAGGAGAGGGCGCGTTTGTTGCTGCTCCGTCCTGCGCGCATGTGGCACGTGTCTGCTTGCCGCGGACGTTCTCTCGGGATGTCGGTTGTGAGCAGGAGAGGATGTGCTTTCCCGTTTCCCTCCTACTCGTGCGTGGCCCGCCTGAGCGGCCACCGGGCAGTGGTATCATCCAAATGATTTAGGAACAGGTACTCACTTTTGATTGGCACTTGTCAGGGTCTGCCCACCGAAAGTGATGTCATAAGCCGGAAGTGATGTCGTGGAAGGAAGTGAGGTCATAGCCGGAAGTGAGGTCATGACAGGAAGTGAGGTCATAGCCGGAAGTGAAGTCATGATGGTTGCCATGGAGGTGATCATGTTTGTAAGAACTTCAGCTTCTATTGTTCTATTCTATTGAAGTTCTATTGCTTTGCTTTCTAGAGATGTGTATAGACATATTTTGCTTCAACTGTTCCCTGGTTAAATAGCAGGCTGGACTGTACTAGATTGTGAGCCCTTTTGGGACAGGGAGCCATTTAACTTGAATGTTAAATGCAAGGAGCCGGCAAGGAGCAGGAGGGGGAACGGGCACCCACCAGGCTGCGTGACCATGTGGGCGCCTGACCAAGCGCCGAGCTGGCCGGCAAGGAGCAGGAGGGGGAATGGCCGGGCGACCAAAAAAAGACCGCGTGGGGGCTGGGGCTGGGGGGAGGCTTCAGGAGGAACCGGGACGCTGGATCTGCGTGGCTGGAGGGAGGGCGGGGAATGCCTGGCGGCTCTTATTGGAGTGCATCGGGCCGTTTCTTGCTACCTGCTCTTGCCTCCACTTTTAGCGGGCTGCGGGTGATTGCCTGGCAGCTTTTGGGGAGCGCGCCTGGCTTCCTCAGCTGTCGGCAGGCAGTGGCTGCCCAGCAGCCCCACTGAGCTCTTGCGTCTGGCCCCTTGGCCGCTGCCTGAAGTTTCGCTGTTCTCCGCGGCTGCAGGCAGCCACAACTTGCAGCGCAACACAGCTTCAGTGCTGCAGCCCTACCTTCTTGCCAGTGCCCGTCTGCAGGACATCTGGACCTTCTCGACCCTCTCTGACTCAGGCCTGTGGGGCAAAATGGGGTTCCGCATGGTTTGGGGCTTTTGCGGGAGGGGCTCCTCTTAGGCGGCTGCAATTGGCAGGGCATTGCGTCCCTCATTTTGTTAATTAGCTTGAGCCTTTTGCCCCCCAAAAAGGGGGGGGACAACTTGACACTTTGGAGGGGGAGGATGACTGGAAGGCCGTGCTTCCCAGATTAGAGGTTCTAGAAAAGGAGCATGTGGCTAGAGCTGCTGGCTAAGAAGACAGGGGGGTGGCTTCAGAACTTTCTGGTAACATTAGGTGCTCTGAAAGGGTTGGCAAAGGATCTGAAATGAAAGTGGGTAAAGCCTCTGCTGCCTTTGCTTCCAGGCTAGCCACTTTGGAAGACGCATCCAGGATTCCACAAGCCCCCTTGCCAGCTGTTCCCCCTAAACCTGTCATCAACAGAAAGCCTGAGGTATCAGGTTAGCCACCTGGGAAATTGCACCTCGGCACAATCCTAACCATGTCTACTCAGAAGTAAGTCCCACTGCAGTCAGTAGAGCTTACTCCCAGGAAAGTGCATGGGATTGCAGCCTCAGATTCCTGAGGCTCCCCCGCCAGCCATCCCTCCCACACCTGTCATCAACATGGAGCCCGAAGTCTCAGGCAATGGCATCTCCGGGGGGGGCAGGGGCAGGCTGCACCAGGTGACACACAGGGGGGTGACACCACCAGGGACCAAAATGGCTAAAATTGCGATTTTGAAAGATAATACCATCATGCTCAGTAGTGTCATCCGGCAACGAGCTGCCGGAACGCTAGGCAGGACTTACCGCTTGATTGACAGGCTGTCCGTGACGTGTCGCCGCTCGCCCGCCTGCCGCGCGGGCTCCCTCTGGGTGGCGCGCCCCTCCGCTGCTTGCCTAGGCACCCTGCGCCGCCGCCCCCAGGTAAACGGGCACCCCCTCTGAAGCCAGGGATGCCCGCGCGGCGGGCGGGCAGGCGGCGACGCGTCACGGGCGGGCAGCTAATCAGGCGGTAAGTCCCGCCTAGCGTTCCAGCAGCTCGTTGCCGGATAACACCGCTGATCATGCTATATACTGTTGGATGTGGAATTTCACCCGGAATTCAATGAAAAATCCGGAGTGTCATATCTTCATTCTATCAAAAGTTATGGGCAAAAAGCTAAAACCCAAAAATACGTCTTTTAATGTAAAAATAGTGATATTTTTTAAAAATCATTATTATGAGTCAGTTCGAATTTATATGTATCAGAGCTAATACAGAGTTTAAACTTTTATTTGTGTGAGGGCGCAATCCTAAACTGAGTTAGGCTGGCATAAACTAAACCAGCACAGTTTGGCCAGCACAAGGGACACCATAAAATATGTTTGGACCACTCTTGGCATCAGAGAGTCCAGCCCACAGATGTGAGCCATCCTCTCTGACTCCAAGGGTGGTCCAAACACACCTTGTGGTGGCCCTTGTGCTGGCCAAACTTTGCTGGCTTAGTTTAACTGCCAGCCTAGGATTCCAGTTTAGGATTGCACTCTAAGTCAAGGGGCATCCTTTAATTGGCCACAGGTTTTTTGTTGGTTACTAATTTGTTGGGTGACCTGTACTATAGTTAAATAAATAAAGTTGATGGGGGTAACACCAACTCTAGTAATCACTGCATTTAAGGTTGTGCATATGGTATTGTAATATTGTAATATTGTGCATATGGTATTGTATTCTGTATGGTTTGGGAGGAGGAGATCCATCATTGGGGGTGATGCGCTGACCTCCTGCACCGGGTGATGTAAATTCTAGTGACGCTCTAGTGACGCCACAGGTGAGGGTTTTCAAGGGGCATCCTTCAGTCCTATGGGGGGGACAGCCCCCCTTTTTGATGGCCAGAATGGGGTTTTCATTTGGACAGCCCATACAGGGAGGGTGGTACCCAGGGTGGCAGTTGCCCCCTTACCTAGGTGCTTTCCCATCCATTCTCGATGGCCCTACCCCAGTGATGTCATGCACCCACTATGCACCACTATGCGAGTACCAGTTTCTAGAAGTTGAGCTGGCCCCGCCCACTCTGCAGCCGTTGCCTGCACTTTCTGTGAGGAGGCAGGTAGGCAGGCAGCATGGAGGTGGCAGCAGTGGCAGCAGCGGAGCGAGAGGACCAGAGGCAGCAGCAGTGGCAGCAGCAGTGAGGGAGACCCAGGACTTACTTCAGGACCCCCAGGACTTACTAGGGCCCCCTTCTGCAAATTCCTGAAGTAAGCAAGCTGTGTGCTCAGTGAACAATGTGTTTTTTAAAGATTTTCAGAGGTAAAGGTAGCTTTTTTTCAACACTTCCATAGAAATTGATACACAGCACCATGGATAGCGCGCCATTTTTGCCCAGTAAAAATTACGCTTTCAGTACCATTGGCGGGCAAAGGACCCAATTTCAGTTCATGTATATGGGAACACTTTGACATGGTTCCAAACATATATTTACCTGAGAGGGGGGACCCTGTACATGTTTCAAAAGGGAAAAGAAAAAGCAGTGCGCAAAAGTGCCTACGGTAGAAAATGGGTTTTAAGCTTGGTTCCCAGCTTACAAAGGCACCTCCAGTCCCACTGCGAGGATGCTGAAGGAGTCTCAAACTGCCCTTCTGCCACAAGCCTCAATTTTGGGTTCTAGTTCAGAGCGCAGTACCCCAAGGAGAAAGCACAAAGTCCAATCTTAAGTAGAAGAATTTTATTTAGAATAAAGCATAGTGTTAAGAGAAAAGGTCACTCACACTGGGAGAGCAGTGGAGCAATTCAAAGGGCCCTTCCCGATTTCAGTACACAAACACACAAAACAATAAACCTTCTACCCTAGACATAACATCTCACCATCCTCAGGAATGTTGGGCATAGGCTCCCGTGGCATGCGCCAGATTATCGACAGCTAGTGCATAGTGTCGAGGTCCATGGTGGAACAGACAAGGAACAAAGTAAAGTCTCCCCAGTTATAGGACTTTCAGAGACTCCATGAGGGATGTTTGGCCAGTGACCTTAATGCAAAGTTGCAAATTTGGATGAACCAGCCAATTACATTAGATGTCAAGTAGCCCTGGTATACTGGTTCTAACCCAAGTGTTGGTAATTTGGCATCTCCTTGCTATCTCGTGTCCAAGGACATTTGCAGCCAACAGGTCTCTAATCAAATTATTCCACAGCTGTAAGCTTTGGTGTTATCTGCACTTCAAGGCCCTTTTGCTGGTTAGTTTCCCTTTCAAACTGTGAATAATAGAGCCTTCCCAGGGCTTGACTTTGTTCCCATACCCACTTTAATCTTTACTCTTCCTGCCAAAAAATGTGCAAATAAGCATATATTTCCAAGAAATCCTTAGTTAACTCTTTGTGCCATCACAGTTGGTAAGGGTAAAATGCACACGTCTGCATGGATGTCCAGTTTGACTCTTAGCAAATATAAAGAAAGGGAGAGGGGGAGGGACAAAGTTTCCAATAGACTAAAATTTCAGAAAATGTTTATTGGAAATCTACAGGAAGATGACAAGTAGGTTTGGTTTGGGTGAAGCGTGAAACAGCATGAAAAAAATATAAATCAGTTCAATGGTCTACCCAGGCTAGACATACAATAACTAGGCAAAAGTCCAATTCATTCTCAGAACCTGGAGACAAGAGACAATGTCAGAAATTTCAGAAAAAGTTGCAGCTGGCAGTTTGAGTGGAGGAAAAAAAGAGAAGGCTCATGCAGTGGAGTAGCCAGAGGGGTGCAAAACCATGAGTCTTCTATGGCTCCCAACCAAGCTGTGTAAGTAGCCCTTTCCCATTTGCCGTCTACTCCATGTTGTTTTCCTCACCCTGACTGGCTCTAGCAGCAAGGAGCAGGGGCCACTAACACAGACGGTAGCCATAGAAGAATTATTGTTTTGCACCCCTCTGGCTGCGCTACTGGGCTAACGGGAAATGAGTGCCCAATCAGCTCCTAGTTTGTGGAGCTTATCCGGTTGAAAGAAATCTACACGTGGTCAGAGTGATTGAGTGACTTCCCCACAGGGCTTCGTAGTTGTTGTCAGATAACATTTTTCACATAGATTTTGCTCACGGAAAACAGACCATTGTGACCATCTACACAGTCTACAGTACCTGGGGAGGTTTGTGGATTGGTGTTCAGAGCTGGTGATGAGCTAGAAGTGGGTGAATAAACTGAATAAGTCCAGAAAAATTGGAAATGCTGCCTGGATGATCAAAATTTGCAGCAGCGTACAAAGCGCCAATGACAATGTCCAATGGTATTATAATAGGGATGGAAACATTTGAATGGAATGCATGTCGCTCTAGCTTTGTAACAGTTTGTTTGACTTGCTATGCGTCTGGTTAATCCTGTAGAAAAGAAGGGGGGAAAAGAGAGACATTGGAGCAGAACTGGGAACAGCAAAAGGAGGAGGAATCGAGGAAACAAATGCCTGGTGTGAACATGTATTGAAATTGTGATTAGCTACGCATCCTTAGCACAAACATACACATAAACAGAGAATGTTACAAAAAAAAATGTTAAAACCAATGCCAACTTTAAAAATACAGAAAAGGCACCACCTGTAACATAAGTAAAATGCAAATGGTCATATCAGCCAAAAGGAACCACCAGATCAGCACTCCAACTCATCAAGCCTGGCAAAAGAGTCAGTTTTTCCAAGACTTCTAATGGCTCCACTGGGAAGAAATTCCATGCAGTGGGAACAACTTAGTCCAAGCAAAGTGGAGGTGGCTATGTTCATTCCACCCCCACCAAAGGAAATGTTCTCCGTGTACCTGAAGGAGGAGGTGGCAGGGAACAGCTCGCTATTCGTTGTGAAATGTGTCCTGGTTTTGCCAGGATTAGGACAACACAAGTGAAACTTGGCTCATGGGGAAATGCCCTTCAACAGCGTTGTAAGTCTCACATTTTAAAAGTTGGTTGTATAGTGTCAACATGGGCTCAGAGTTTTGATACAAGATGTGAAGAAAGCAGGTCCCTGCCCTGATTTGGGCATACGTTTAAGTTTATAATCTCACAAATAAGTCAAGTAGTGGCATAGCTAGCCAGAGACATGGGAAGATCACACCTGGTGACACTGTTGCAGGGGTGACACCACTAGTGACCACCTGGATAAATAGCTGTCGTAGGTACAAGGAGGTCCATTGGAGGGCATGTGGCCTATGGGAAGTTAGTCTCCCAGGCTTTCTCAAATACCCCATCATAGCATGCAGTGTGCACTCCATTAGCATTCCTGCATGATGTGGGCTGATGGAGGATAGGATTGCTTGTAAGCAGTGGCGTAGCTAAGGGGGCCAACCATACCGGGTTAAAATTGTGGAGACCTTGGTATTTAAGAATATTACCATCAAGAACAATACCATCAAGCGATATATCGCTTGATGGGTAATTTAATACAGAACGAAACAAACCATGTTGAATTATCAGTATTCTACCACATTATATAACCAAGTCACCACAAAACAAAAGCACAAGTGCCTTGTGTAACACATGGTGGATTTCCTTAACAGCGCAATCCTACGGACTATGTGTCAGGCAATGGGGTTGCGCTGACGCTGTGCACTTAGTGCTGACGGGGAGGCGCTGGTCCTGTTGCACCCACGCAGCGCCTCCCTCACATCAGTCAAAGCCAGCCGGCACGAGGGAGGAAACATGATGGGGCGGTTCAGGGATTGGCGGGAGGTGGGCGGGTCCAGGATTCGGCCATACGGCTGAATCCTAGGCCCGTTTGGGAGGCTGTGCTGCCCCAATTCGGGCCGCGGTGTCTCCTCAGATCTGCGCCTGCTATTTAGATCTGAGCAGCCCATAGGGGAGGCTCCAGACTCCCCTATACTGCACTGGATATGGCCTTGCCATTCCAGCGCAGTATAGGATTGCCCCCTAACTCAAAACTGACCATGCTAAGTTTTGCTGGAGTCTGAGGTCCTGTGTAAAGCCTGAGCTTCCCCTTGCCTCCAAAGACATTAGAAACTCCAAGAGCAACGCCAAGAGTCAGCTCTCTGCGCTGGGAATGGCCTTGGAGACAAGATGTAGGGGCTGTGTTACACAGGAGCTCAGGCTCTTTCAACACAGCATTTTGCCAACCTCTAGAAATGCCATGGAGCCACTGAAGTGTTGTTACGACACAGCATGGAACCAATCAGGTGTTAGTATGAGTTCGCTCTCATTTCCATTGATCAGAGCTGATACTAGAACTCCTATTCAGTTGTGTGAATGTCATCAAGCTGGCCACTGGTTTTTTATTGGTTTCTGCTTTGATGGGTGACCTGTACTGTTTTACAGTGAAAAATAAATAAAGTTAATGGGGATGACACAATGAGTTGTCCTCACTCCTGTGATACCAACTGCAGTGATGCCACTGGTGGAACGTTCAGGTTTGGGTCACTAGCTTAAATTACCTTTAAAGTGGGACCCAGAATCTGGCGAGGGGTGGGATCATGGAGAGCAGGATCTGTGGGCAGTTTAACCCGCTGTGCCACCAAGTCCCCAAGGGAGTATAAAATGTGAAACATAAATAAATAAATAATTTTGGCGTGAGTGTGTGTGTCAAAAATGACCTAGCTACCGCACTGCTGTCAGGACCTTCTTCGTTCCATGCAGAACTCACCTTGACCAGCCAGGAGCAGCAGCACCAGAAGGAGGACTGACAGATTGCAGAAGGTCTTCATACTTGAAAAGTGACTGAAAGCTCTGCACTCCCTGAAAAGGAAAATAACAATGTGACCATGAACATGAAGCCACATCATTGTCTGAGGCCCAACCTTGAGTGCCAGGCTTGTTGGAACTTCAGTGGGCATCCACAAAAAGTCCAGTTACCCATACTTCAAGCCTTTAGGCTAGTGGTTCGCAACCTTTATAGCACCCGGACCGTCTTTATATGTACAACAACCTGTCTGGGCCCCCTCCCCCTTAAGATCTAGGGCCAGTAATGATTACATTAAGCAGGACGTGATGTCACTGTTTTTAACAAAGCACGCTTTTTAAATAAATCATATTTTTGAAGTTGTACTCATAAACACCCCAATTGGAGAAATGGATGGATGGAAAATGGATGGTGTGTGTGTGTGTGTGTGTGTGTGTGTGTGTGTGTGTGTGTGTGTG
>JAJKFI010032902.1:0-21355 GCA_029204185.1 Lerista edwardsae | reverse complement strand
ATTATTATTATTATTATTATTATTATTATTATTATTATTATTATTATTATTATTATTATTATTATTTCCTGCCATAGTTATGACTGAACTATGTCTGAAAATAGTTTTCTTTTGGGGGGGGATAATCAAAAACGGATGGGTCCTGGAGGTCAAATGACCCACAATAGCCACACATCTGCCCATCAGGAACTTCTCCGTTCCACGCAGAACTCACCTTGACCAGCCAGGAGTACCAGCACCAGGAGGAAGACTGACAGATGGCAGAAGGTCTTCATGCTTGAAAAAGGGCTGAAAACTCTGCACTCACTGAAATGGAAAATAGCAAAGTGACCAAGAACATGAAGCCGCATCATCGTCTGAGGCCCTGCTGGGAGTGTCAGGCTTGTTGGAGCATCAGTGGGCATCAGCAAAGAGCAGGAAGTGTTCAGTGGTGGCATCGGCCCTCTGGAATGCCTCCACACAGAGGCCATTTAACAGGGGGAAAGCAATTGTCCCTCTTCACCCCAGCACAGTGTCTTTCTCGTGGCTGTTGCTGGTGGTGTTCTCCATTCTTCTAGATTGTGAGCCCTTTTGGGACAGGGAGCCATTTAACTTTAATGTTATTATTTGCCTGTAAACCGCTTTGTGAACTTTGTGTTGAAAAGCGGTATATAAATACTAGTGATTGATTGATTGATTGATTGATTGAGTTACCCTAGCCTTTAGGTGGATGGCCAAGGCATGACTGCCTACGAAAGCTTTTGGTATCAGCTCTCAATTGGTTCACTGACTTCTTTATTTCCTTTTTGCATATTGCTGGTCAGGCTGTTTGATTTTAAATCGATATTTGGTGATTTACTGTTATTGATTACTTTATTGTTTTTATTAATTCATGTTATTGCTCCTTTTTTTTTTTTTTTTTTTTTTTGTTTCCAACAAACCTGTTCTTTCGAGGAAAGGAATCTCATGCCCTGAGGAAGAAGATGGTTCGGGGAAGCAAATCTTACCAGCCACTTACACAAAGTAGCCCAGCTTGTATGGACTTGGCTGCTGTGAGCAGGGAGGAAACCCTGTATGTGGAGCTCATGGAGACAGGCTGGAGATCCCTAAAGAATCCCTGAACTACACAATTACCTGCTGCATACTTCTTAGTAAACATATATGTTAACGTATAAACATACAATATAAATATACATGTTTTAGGGCCACAAGTACGTGAGGGTGTTCAGAAACAGAAACTATCACTATGGGGAAATGGTGATGATGGAAGGCACAGCTACTTCCATTACTAAAGGAGCCTGATCTATGAGAGCCTCTATGGAAACTATCAGGATTCCACTGAACTCAACCATGAACCAAGAAATGGAATCCAGATAGCAGGTTGGGTTAGAATGTGTGGCATAGTTCAGATGCTAGGATCAGCAGGAAAGATTTAATCCACACTAAGCAATGTCCCGCACTTCCTGTGTCCCATTTCATAATGTGGCTGTCATAAAAAAAGCTACCAGCAACTGTGCTGATTGATAATTCTGCAGTAGAGGAGAAACCCAACTTACCAAGAAGTGTGTCCTAGGCTGAAGGTTGTTACAGGTAATCCTCTGATGCCTCAAAGCATGGGGAAGTTGTCTTCTCTTAGTTGGACTGAAGCATCCAAGTGTCTCTCAAATTCGCGTCTCTAGTGGGAAGACCTGTTTGTTTTTTCTTTGTTTTACTGATTGACTTTCTGTGTAAAAATACACAAAGTGAT
The DNA here is from genome assembly GCA_029204185.1 of Lerista edwardsae. Taxonomy (NCBI): domain Eukaryota; kingdom Metazoa; phylum Chordata; class Lepidosauria; order Squamata; family Scincidae; genus Lerista; species Lerista edwardsae. The sequence goes on along the minus strand of JAJKFI010032902.1, from coordinate 19,629 downwards.
GTCCAACACTGAAAATGAAAAAAATGCATTAAACCACCATTGCACAGTACATCTTGAAGATAGTTCTTCACAGTGCCATCACAGCATGGAGTTCCCCTTCCTTCCCTCTCTCCTCTCTCCTAGCTGAGGACTGTTTGATACGAGGTGGGCTGGACAAGGACATGTGAAGTGGTCTCTATTCCTAAGTTAGAGGTGGTCAGAGAAGCAGGGAAGGCGGAAAGGGGTTGAGCCAATTATGGCTTCTGCATTTTCAAGGCTCCTGCCCTTTGACTCTGTTGCAACTCAAGATGAATACTCACCCAAGATGAAAAGAAGTCAGCAGAAAGATGCTGTAGATTCTGAATGAGCGACCCTTAATAATTTCAGGGACGTTCGATCTTCTGCCACCTTTCTGAACCATTCCTCGACATGCTTCATATATTGCATTAGGGTCATCCTACACATAAACTGTGGGGAGCATAGTGTACTGTACATCAGTATGGTGTACTGATGGGGACTGTGATCTCTCATGTTTCCGTACATGTTGTTTCTATTAGGTTAGTCTGATTATCATAGTCCTTTCCCAGAACAAAGAGCACAAGCATTTGTTCAGGAGCCTGGCTATCCTGTGTGAAGCAATGGCAGGCCTCGCTGCCAGTAGAGTTGATATGCAGGACCAGCTGAACCATCTGGGCCAGTTCACTGGGGCTGCCAAGATCCATGGTGGAGATGCTGTAGGACTTTGCTTTTGTGGCCTCTTCAAGAAGCTCAACTGCCTCCAGCCCGCCACTGTTGGGATCAACGCTGACAACTTGGAGGCTGGTTGGGGGCATCGTTGCCAGATCTGACAGCATTTGGCTGCTCATCACCATCTTCCCTTCCCCCCCCGCCCAATCCTCACCATGGCATGGGAGTAGCATTCTTTGCTGGTTGTCCCCACCAGGTTATTCCCTTTCTCCCTTAAATACTAATAATATAATAAATTAATAATAATAATATAATAAATATAATTAAAATAATTATATAAAATATAATTATATAAAATATTATATAATTAATATAATAATAATAATAATAATAATAATAATAATAATAATAAATGGGGTGCCTCCAGTGGTGTCATCTACAAACAAGGAACGGGAATGCTGGGCAGGACTTGGGCAGGACTTCCGCATGATTGGCAGCCCGCCCGTTTCGTTCCTCGGCTGCCCTGGCCTCGGGGGGGGGGCTGCCCCGGTTTGTGCACCCCACCGCTGCTCTCCCAGGCTCCGGCGCGCCCCCCACCCATCTCCCCCGGCAAGCAGATACACACACACACCCCAATGCCAGGGCAGCCATGGAACGGGACAGGCGGGCAGCCAATCATGCAGAAGTCCCGCCCAGTGTTCCCGTTCCTTATTTGTAGATGACACCACTGGGTGCCTCTTCCCTGCTTGCATGCAGTGGGTGGTGCTATGCCCTTACCAGGCACAGGGTATGGCAAGAGGTTACATTCCCCAGGTGTGCCTTACTCCTAGCTGGATAAAGTAGGTGTGTTCTCCTGGCTGCTGCCATGTCAGATCACTTTAACAGATGTTCGTCACATTGTGTTCAGCTGGGGTTGCTCACAGGGACATGTGCATTTGCTTATGTGTTGGTGTGCATGACTCCATGTAGCCACCAGCAGGGAAAGCTTCCAATATCTGGGGCTCATTCTATCCTTCCCCACTACTCCATGCTTGGGGTGTGATGTGACAGTGTTCCCAAGGATGCTGGGATGGGGCAGGTTCTCCTTCTACTGCGCCTTTGCAAGCACTACTCAGCTGCTTTTCAACCCTCCCCTTTCTGCTGTTTTTCTTGAGCATCTGGTGCACATGGGATGAATATTCCTCCAGTGTAAGTGGAATGCTGACCAATAGAGGAGCAGGGACAGGAATTAGAGGTTAAAAAATCCAGTGAAACTTATGTCAGAAGCATCTCTGGGCTATGCCCTCTGCTCAGGCTCAGAGGCATCTTTGTATATTAGGTTTTATTTTTCCAAGTAACTAAGTCCCACTCACATACTCTAAATCAGTGGTATTTAAACTTTTTGGACCGGGATCCACTTTTTAAAATGGCATTCATGTCGGGACCCACTGGAAGTGATGTCATTAAATTGGAAGTAATTTTGTGGCAGGTAGTGACATCATCAAGTAGGAAGTGCTTTCATTCTTTAACTGCAGCTATTGTGCAACCATGAAACATCCTTGACAGAAAGTACGATTAGGATAGGACAAAATATGATGTAAAAGCACTGAACTAAAAGCAAAAAATTTTTTAAAAAAACCCTCACTTGAAAATGCTAACTGTTAACACTCAGAAAAGGAATATAACAAGAATAAGGTATGCAGTTTCCAAAATGGCTGACCAAGAGTTTGAAACTGCTCTAAATCACAAGATTTAACATGTTGGGCGGGAAATGTGGATTTGCATTGGCTTCTTCAGTTATGCATTATTATGAAGTTATGCATAACTTCATTCAGTTATGCATGTTCTTGGACTTCTTCAGCCCTGTTTGGTGTGTCCAACTATTTTCCTCAACCAGACATAAGGATTTTCTGTCAGGTTTGAAATATCCTGTAAATCCCCAGCTTTCTTATTTTTAAAAAAGAAAAAGAGGGATAACTGATTTTCATAGACTAGGTCCACTGTTGATTCCTAGGAAACAGACACACAATTCCATGGAATATCTGCCACCAGACCTCTGTTCCAAGGCATTGCTCCCCCAGGACAGGGGCCACCCCACAGATCCTCTCTTTACTTGAACCAAGAAATGGCTGCTTGCAGCCTTGGAACAGTGTAGATGCTCTGCTCTGCTGTCTCCAGTCTCCATAGGCTCCTTATATTAGCTTGTAGCTGTCTATTTTGGGGTCAAAGTAGGTATACATATGTGCCTTTGATGTCTGCCTTTTTCTTCTGCCTTTTCTCCCCTGAGAATACTCCTTTGGCTGCCACATCTACCACAGGATGCAGTGGTAGCCATCTGCTCCTCTGGCAGCCAGGCAGCTCAGGGTTGTTAGTGGGTTAATTCCAAAAGGGGGCGCGCGTGTGTGCGCACGCACACACGCACGCACGCACGCAGACACACACACACACACACACACACACACACATGCTGCTGCTACAGGATTAACTTAGTACCCCACCAGAAAAATCACCTTGCTCTCTGCACTGTTAGCCTCTCCATCACCCCTTCCCTTTTCTCCTGTGGTCCATACAATCCAATAGACTTTCTTCTTTCAGGTATATGGAAACACCTGGAATTTTTTTTTCTGGTGACATAAATCTCTCAGCCAATAAGGAGCCCAGCAAAAGAAAAAAAAACCCTAAAAGATTTTGCAGCTAGTTGTACACTTGTGCCTAAATGGGTTAAAGAGTAAAAAGTACACATCTACATGGATGTCAAGTTTAACTTTTAGCAATTTTGGGTACGTAATAATTAATTACCGGGGTAGGAGGAGGAACAAAGTTTCCAATAGACTAAAATTTCAGAAAACGTTTATAGGAAATCTAGAGGAAGATGATAAGTAGGTTTGGTTTGGGTGAAGTGTGCATAGCATGAAAAGAATACAAATCAGGTCAAGGGGCTAGCTAGTCTAGACATACAGTAACTCTAGACAAAAGTATAATTCATCCTCAAAACCTGGAGTTGAGAGATAACATCAGCAATTTCAGAAACAATTGCAGCTGGCAGTCTGAGAGGAGAAATAAAAGAGAAGGCTCATGCAGTGGAGTAGCCAGAAGGGTGCAAAACCATGAGTCTTCTATGGCTCTCAACCAAGCTGTGTAAGTGGCCCCTTCTTGTTTGCCACTGGCACAAATCAGGGCAATGAAAACCTGTCCTCCACATTGTTTTCATTACCATGACTGGCTCTGGCAGAACTTACATGGCTGAGTTGATAGCTGTAAAAGACTTATGGTTTTGCATCCCTCTGGCTTTGCTACTGGGCTAATGGGAACTGAGTGCCCAATCAGCTCCTATGTTGCTCCTACTTATCCAGTTGAAAGGAATCTACACAGAGTGGTCAGAGTGATTGACTGACTTCCCCACAGGAGTTTCATGGCTGTTGTCAGGTAACATTTTTTGCATAGATCTTTGCTCACAGAAAACAGATCATTGTGACTCCATAAGTCTACAGGATCTGGGGAGTTTCTGGGTTGGAGTTCAGAGCTGGTGATGAGCTAGAAGTGAGTGAATAAATCCAGAAGAGATGGAAACGCTGCCTCCAGGGTCAAAGCTTGCAGCAGCGCAACAAGTAAACAGTACAATATCCAATGACATCTTGATAGGGGTGGATACAGTTGATTGGAACGCACATCGCTCCAGCTCTGTTACAGTCTTTCTTACGTGATATGCCTTTTGTTAATCCTGTAGAAAAGAAGGAAAGAAAAAGAAAAGACTTTGGAGCAGAGCTGGGAACAGCAAAGAGGAATGGAGGAAACAAATGCCTGGTGTGAAAATGGAATGAAATTGTGATTAGATACACATCCTTAGCACAAACACACACATAATATTACCATGAAAAAATCACTGCCAACTTTAAAAGTACACTCATACTTTTGGCTACACTCAATCTATGCCCACCAATGAAAATGCTAAATAGCAGGGGCAGATTTGAGATGGATGCAAGGCCTGGGGAGGAACTCTTGGCCCACCCCCCTCCCTGGGCCAGCCCACCCACCAGCCCGCCCACTCCTACCCTCCCGTGCACCTGGAAACGCCTTTGCGCCAGCTGGGTTCAGCTGGTACAGAGGCAGTGCAGCACCCCTGCTTCCAGTCCAGAGCTGCAAGCAGCGCTGGTCTGGGACCATTAGCGCAGACATGGGGGTGCCGCTTATCACCCCCGTGTCAACACTTAGGGCATAGCACCGATGCAATCACGTTGCTTCAGTGCTACACCCATTCCAGGATTGCGCTATTAGGGTTATAATCTCACAAATAAGTCAAGTAGTGGCATAGCTAGCGAGGGTCATGGGCAGATCACACCTGGTGACGCCACTAGTGATGACCTGTCATAGGTCCAAGGAAGTCCACTGGGGGCCCATTGGAGGCCAGGGAACTATGGGAAGTTAAATTAAACAAGATCTTTACTACCTCTCCCAGGCTTTCTCAAATCCCTCATCATAGTGTGCACTCCATTGGCATTCCTGCATGATGTGGGCTGGCGGAGGATAGGATTGCTTGTAAGCAGTGGCGTAGCTAAGGAGGCCAACCATACCGGGTTAAACTTGTGGAAACCTTGGTATTTAACTTGTGGTATTTAAACCTTGGTTAAACTTGTGGAAACCTTCAGAACAATACCATCAAGTGATATATCAGTTGATGGGTAATTTAATACAGAACGAAACAAACCATGTTGAATTATCAGTATTTTACCACATTATATAACCAAGTCACCACAAAACAAAAGCACAAGTGCCTTGTGTAACACGTGGTGGATTTCCTTAACTCAAAACTGACCAGTGAGACTGATTGTTCGGAGAGCAAATGCAGTGGAATTCCTAGATGGGGGCAAAATGCAGTTTTGCTGGAGCCTTGAGCTCCTGCTTAAAGCCTGAGCTTCCCCTTGCCTCCAGAGACATAATGCCATACGGCTATAGATCATTTGATGGATACTTTAATGCTGAATGAAACAAACCTTGCCCCCAGAGACATTAGAAACTCCAAGAGCAACGCCTCGGAGCCAGCTCTCTGAGCTGGGAATGGCCTTGGAGACAATATGTAGGGGCCTGTTACAAAGGAACTCATGCTCTTTCAAAACTCAGCATTGTGCCCACACAGGCGCGTATCTTACCTGTAGCACCCCATGGCACAAGCCATGGGGCGCGGGGCAGTGGTGGGGCGCCATTGCACGCGGTCCAGGAGAGACCGTGAGGTTTCTGGCCCGCCCATGCCTCCCTTACGCTCTGAAATAGAGCGTTTTTGGGGTAAGGGAGGCGTGTCTGTGTGACGCACGGGAGTGGGGCAATTTTGGGGGGGGCGAGTGTTCAGCGCCTGCCATGGGGCGCGCTCCCGGCCCGGACCGCCACTGTGCCCACGGCAAATAGAATGCCATGGAGCCACTGAAGTGTTGTTACGACACAGCATGGAACCAATCAGGTGTGAGTTCGCTCTCATTTCCATTGATCAGAGCTGATACTAGAACTCCTATTCAGTTGTATGAATGTCATCAAAGTTGGCCACTAGTTTTGTATTGGTTTCTGCTTTGATGGGTGACCTGTACTGTTTTACAGTGAAAATAAATAAAGTTAATGGGGATGACACAATGAGTTGTCCTCACTCCTGTGATACTAACCGTAGTGATGCCACTGGTGGAACGTTCAGGTTTGGGTCACTAGCTTAAATGACCTTTAAAGTGGGTCCCAGAATCTGGCGAGGGGTGGGATCATGGAGAGCAGGATCTGTGGGTGGGGAAGGGGGAAATAGGGGGTGGAGTATTGGAAGGAGAGAGATGAGTAGCGGACAAGAGTGGAGGATTGCTCTGGGGGGGTTATTAACTGAATTGTGAATTCTGATGGAAATGGGGACTGGGAATTAAAGGAAGAGGTCAGAATAACTCTTTGAAAGTTTTAACCATGCAAAATTTGTTATAATAGCCGAGAAAAATGTTCTCATGAGTTTTGCTTGTATGCAGTCTTTCAGATTATACAGAGTTCCTGCAGCTTGTTGAATAGGAGGAGAGGATTGAACATTAATATGGGGAAGAGGTTTGGAGGCTTTATTGGTCACTGGCTTAGATTCTAAACATTCTGTGTGGACTGTAGTCTATTGTTGGTTATTAACCATGATGGCTACATTGAACTTCCAGATGCAGCAGCAGTATGTCACTGATAGCGCAATCCTGCCCCAGATGTAGCGTCGAAGCAGTGTAGCACTACGTCATTAGCGCTGATGCGGGGGCACCGAGTGGAACCCCTGTATTGGCACCAAGGCAAAAGGACCTTGCAGGCAGTGCTGGTCCCGTTGCGCCTGCGCTGTGCCTCCCTTGCATCGGCAGAAGCCGGCTGGCACAAGGGAGGACCAGCTTGACACAGGGCGGTGGATGGCATTTCTGGGCGGGCGGTGGGCAGGTATGCCGATCCGGGAGTGAGGCGGGCCCAGGATTAGGCCATAAGGCCAAATCCTAGACCTGGTTGAGAGGCCGTGCAGCCCCAATTTGTGCTGCGCAGTCTCCTCGGATCTGCGCCTGCTGTTTAGCAGGCACAGATCCGAGGAGCACATAGGGGAGCCTGGACCCTCTCCTACGGCAAAAGTATGAACGTGCCCTTACCGTGGGGAGGCTCCAGCCTATCTATACTGCATTAGGATACGAGGCAGGCCAGCCGGCCTTGCCATTCCGGTGCAGTATAGGGATTGCGCCCCGAGTACCATGTGCAGGCGGTGGCGTTGCCATGGTGGCCAAAAAGCTAGGTGTTGCAGGAGCCTGAGCTCCTGTGTAGTGTGGCTTCTCCCCCAAGCCTCCAGTGCAATTCACTGCACAGAGAGTCAGATCAGAGGCTTTGGTCTCCGAGCCACCGATGGTCTGGAAATAAGCAGAATCTATAGGAATGCCACTAAATGCAGGGGAACAACTGGGAATGGCACTGACTTTGATCCACTCCTTTGGGGAGATGTTCACTGTGTTTATTTTCTGGCCATTATTACTATTGTTCATTTCATGCCTTAACTATGACTGAAAATAGTTTTCTTTTGGGCGGGGGATAATCAAAAACGGATGGGTCCTGGAGGTCAAATGACCCACAATAGCCATACATCTGCCCATCAAGAACTTCTCCGTTCCACGCAGAACTCACCTTGACCAGCCAGGAGCACCAGCACCAGGAGGAAGACTGACAGATGGCAGAAGGTCTTCATACTTGAAAAAGGGCTGAAAACTCTGCACTCACTGAAATGGAAAATAGCAAAGTGACCAAGAACATGAAGCCGCATCATCGTCTGAGGCCCTGCTGGGAGTGCCAGGCTTGTTGGAGCGTCAGTGGGCATCAGCAAAGAGCAGGAAGTGTTCAGTGGTGGAATGCCTCCACACAGAGGCCAGTTACCCTTTCTTCAAGCCTTTAGGTGGATGGCCAAGGCATGACTGCCTACGAAAGCTTTTGGTATCAACTCTCAATTGGTTCACTAACTTCTTTATTTCCTTTTTGCATATTGCTGGTCAGGCTGTTTGATTTTAAATCGATATTTGGTGATTTACTGTTATTGCTTACTTTGTTTTTATTAATCCATGTTATTGCTCATGTGTTTTTTGTTTGTTTCAAACAAACCTGTTCTTTGGAGGAAAGGAATCTCATGCCCTGAGGAAGAAGATGGTTGGGGGAAGCAAATCTTACCAACCACTCCTGACACAAAGTAGCCCAGCTTGTATGGACTTGGCTGCTGTGAGCAGGGAGGAAACCCTGTATGTGGAGCTCATGGAGACAGGCTGGAGATCCCTAAGGAGTCCCTGAACTACACAATTCCCTCCTGCACACTTCTTAGTAAATATATATGTAAACATATAAGGCCACAAGTATGTGATGGGGGGGGGTGCTCAGAATCTGAAACTGTCATTATGGGGAAATGATGGTGGTGGAAGGAACAGCCACTTCCATTACTGAACATTACTTCTATTACAAAAGGAAATAAGTTGGGGACCTGCAAGGAATTTTGGGTTGGTGGAAAAAAATGTAGAAACCCCCCCACCCCCCAAAAAAATGCAAGACTGCTCTGCAGAGTGCATAAATAAGAAGCTTTCTATATGCCCTATAGCATTGGGTCCTGAGCTTCAGAGCTAAGTGCAGAGAAAAGGCTGCTCAACTAGCCCCAGACCTAATCTGGTCATACTGGCCTCTTCTTCCTTCTGGTGTTTGGGAGAGGAATGGAAGGGAGCTGGGTTCAGGGACTACATGCCTCATACTGGAGTCCTTACTCATTGTTTCAAGGAGTGCCCTTGGTGTCATGCTTGAAGAGTTTTCCAGGAAATATATTACCTCTGAGCTTAATAGTCACAGGACTGCTAAATTCAATATTGGAAGAAATGATGATTCTTATCTATGGGAGCCCCTATGGAAACCATCAAGGTTTCACTGAATTCAACCATGAACCAAGAAATGGAATCCAGGATAATGGAATCCAGATAGCAGGTTGGGTTACAATGTGCAGCACAGTTCAGATGCTAGGATCAGCAGGGAAGATTTAATCCACACTAAGCATTGTTCTGAAGTACATTTCCTATGTCCTGTTTAATTACGTCGCTGCCATTAAAAAAAAAATCTACCAGCTATTGTGCTGATTGATAGCACTGCAGTAGAAGAGAAACCCAACTACCCCCCAAGGAAGGTACCTGATAGGCCTATAATGAGGAGCACAGTAAAGAAATGACAAAGTCTGCGCTGACTAAGCAAACTCTGTGCTTATGGGCAACACTGCAGTAAGGGGGAAGATCTACCTACCCATTCTGACCTAGGTCCATCCTCAACCAACACGGATGGTCCAGCCTCCAATGACAGAAAGCCAGAGGCATACCTAGAGGAGGATCACACTAGGTTTAGCCAGCAGATGCTTCCCCCTCCTTTTCAGAGCCATTTCCAGTGGCTGGAGCTACATTGATTCCAAATGACTCCAAAGAGGAGGGGAGCAACTGCTGGCAAAACTTAATGCTGTGACCCCCCCCTCTAGGTGCACCACTGCAGAAAGCTCACAAGGCAATGGGTCCACCTTCCAAATACTTGTCAGCTGGTGAGCTTCTCTCTTTGTATAACCCACAAACTATTCCAGGGATAGCCAGAGCTCCCAGAAACACAGTTTGAAAACTAAAATTGTAGGGACAGCAATATAAAATGTGCACTTTCAGAAATGTACATTCACACTCACCCCTGACCCCCACCCCAGAGAAACCATTTATGAGAGTTTGTTTACTATGCCAGAAATAAAGAAGAGCTGGAAAGCTGGACTAGAAATAATTGGAGTGATTTAAGTGATTCCTTACCAAGAAGTGTATCCTGGGCTGAAGGTTGTTACAGGTAATCCTCTGATGGCTCAATGCATGGGAAGTCGTCTTCTTTTGGTTAGACTGAAGCATCCAAGTGTCTCTCCAATTCACACGTCTCTAGTGGGAAGACCTGTTTGTTTTTCTTTCTTTGTTACACTCATCAATTGTCTTTCTGTGTAAAAATACACAAAGTGATGTCCAACACGGAAAATGAAAAAAAATGCATAAAACCCCCATTGCACAGGATGTACATCTTGAACATGGTTCTTCACAGTGCCATCACAGCAAGCTGCATGGAGTTCCCCTTCCTTCCCTCTCTCCTCTCTCCTAGTTGGGGACTGTTGGATACGAGGTGGGCTGGACATGTGAAGTGAACACCGGTCTCTATTCCTAAGGTAGAGGTGGTCAGAGAGAAGCAGGGAAGGCGGAAAAGGATCAAGCCAATTATGGCCTCTGCATTTTTAAGGCTCCTGCCCTTTGACTCTGTTGCAACTCAAGATGAATACTCACCCAAGATGAAAAGAAGTCAGCAGAAAGATGCTGTAGATTCTGAAAGAGCAATTGTGTGTAGCTAATTACCTTGAGATGGGAAGTCTCTGTTGCTTGCATTTAGATGTCTTTCTTATAGTTTTCTTCATTCTTTTACTTGCACTGGTGCAATATGCCCCTCTTTGACTGGGTCCAGTGGTAATAATTTCAGGGACGTTCCATCCTCTGCCACTTTTCTGAACCATTCCTTGTCATGCTTCATATATTGCATTAGGTCATCCTGCACATAAACCTTGGGGACCATGGTGTACTGTACTTCAGTATGGTGTACTGATAGTGACTGTGATCTCTCATGCTTCCGTACGTGTTGTTTCTATTGGGTTAGTCTGATTATCATAGTCCTTTCCCAGAAAGGCATAAGCATTTGTCCAGGGGCCTAGCTGTCCTATGGGAAGCAATGGCAGGCCTCACTGCCAGTCTTGGTTGATATGCAGGACCACTGAACCAGCTGGACAGGTGAAGATGCTGCAGGATTTTGCTTTGCTTGTGACTTTGCATGTGAGCCATGCAAAACCCAAAGGGGAGATGGGGACCTTAGCATTTTAGCAAGATTGCATGCTGATAGGTTTTTTTTAAAATAGATACAGAGCGAGCGAGCGAGCGAGAGAGAGAGAGAGAGAGAGACTTGGACCATTTTGCACTGATCTCTGTTCTATTTGTTTAAAAAGGCGAAAATTAAACCCATTTAGTCACCTGAATGTGGTTTTGGAACATTGTGAAAGCCAGACATTAAATAAAATGGCGTCCCCAACATATACAATGCCCCCCCCCGCTGGCCCTGCAACATAGCTGAGATTGCCGGTGGGGCTCCTGAGAGTTTCTCCACCTTTTGCGCAGCCCCACCCTAGCGTGGGGCAAGGTGGGAGATTCAGGGCACCCAATTGGCTGGCCCTGTTGCTGGGGCTCAGGGTGCGACTCTTGGCTGTAGGCAGAGCGCTTACCACTTCAGTCGTGCAGGACTGCAAGCAGGAGAGGGCGCGTTTGTTGCTGCTCCGTCCTGCGCGCATGTGGCACGTGTCTGCTTGCCGCGGACGTTCTCTCGGGATGTCGGTTGTGAGCAGGAGAGGATGTGCTTTCCCGTTTCCCTCCTACTCGTGCGTGGCCCGCCTGAGCGGCCACCGGGCAGTGGTATCATCCAAATGATTTAGGAACAGGTACTCACTTTTGATTGGCACTTGTCAGGGTCTGCCCACCGAAAGTGATGTCATAAGCCGGAAGTGATGTCGTGGAAGGAAGTGAGGTCATAGCCGGAAGTGAGGTCATGACAGGAAGTGAGGTCATAGCCGGAAGTGAAGTCATGATGGTTGCCATGGAGGTGATCATGTTTGTAAGAACTTCAGCTTCTATTGTTCTATTCTATTGAAGTTCTATTGCTTTGCTTTCTAGAGATGTGTATAGACATATTTTGCTTCAACTGTTCCCTGGTTAAATAGCAGGCTGGACTGTACTAGATTGTGAGCCCTTTTGGGACAGGGAGCCATTTAACTTGAATGTTAAATGCAAGGAGCCGGCAAGGAGCAGGAGGGGGAACGGGCACCCACCAGGCTGCGTGACCATGTGGGCGCCTGACCAAGCGCCGAGCTGGCCGGCAAGGAGCAGGAGGGGGAATGGCCGGGCGACCAAAAAAAGACCGCGTGGGGGCTGGGGCTGGGGGGAGGCTTCAGGAGGAACCGGGACGCTGGATCTGCGTGGCTGGAGGGAGGGCGGGGAATGCCTGGCGGCTCTTATTGGAGTGCATCGGGCCGTTTCTTGCTACCTGCTCTTGCCTCCACTTTTAGCGGGCTGCGGGTGATTGCCTGGCAGCTTTTGGGGAGCGCGCCTGGCTTCCTCAGCTGTCGGCAGGCAGTGGCTGCCCAGCAGCCCCACTGAGCTCTTGCGTCTGGCCCCTTGGCCGCTGCCTGAAGTTTCGCTGTTCTCCGCGGCTGCAGGCAGCCACAACTTGCAGCGCAACACAGCTTCAGTGCTGCAGCCCTACCTTCTTGCCAGTGCCCGTCTGCAGGACATCTGGACCTTCTCGACCCTCTCTGACTCAGGCCTGTGGGGCAAAATGGGGTTCCGCATGGTTTGGGGCTTTTGCGGGAGGGGCTCCTCTTAGGCGGCTGCAATTGGCAGGGCATTGCGTCCCTCATTTTGTTAATTAGCTTGAGCCTTTTGCCCCCCAAAAAGGGGGGGGGACAACTTGACACTTTGGAGGGGGAGGATGACTGGAAGGCCGTGCTTCCCAGATTAGAGGTTCTAGAAAAGGAGCATGTGGCTAGAGCTGCTGGCTAAGAAGACAGGGGGGTGGCTTCAGAACTTTCTGGTAACATTAGGTGCTCTGAAAGGGTTGGCAAAGGATCTGAAATGAAAGTGGGTAAAGCCTCTGCTGCCTTTGCTTCCAGGCTAGCCACTTTGGAAGACGCATCCAGGATTCCACAAGCCCCCTTGCCAGCTGTTCCCCCTAAACCTGTCATCAACAGAAAGCCTGAGGTATCAGGTTAGCCACCTGGGAAATTGCACCTCGGCACAATCCTAACCATGTCTACTCAGAAGTAAGTCCCACTGCAGTCAGTAGAGCTTACTCCCAGGAAAGTGCATGGGATTGCAGCCTCAGATTCCTGAGGCTCCCCCGCCAGCCATCCCTCCCACACCTGTCATCAACATGGAGCCCGAAGTCTCAGGCAATGGCATCTCCGGGGGGGGGCAGGGGCAGGCTGCACCAGGTGACACACAGGGGGGTGACACCACCAGGGACCAAAATGGCTAAAATTGCGATTTTGAAAGATAATACCATCATGCTCAGTAGTGTCATCCGGCAACGAGCTGCCGGAACGCTAGGCAGGACTTACCGCTTGATTGACAGGCTGTCCGTGACGTGTCGCCGCTCGCCCGCCTGCCGCGCGGGCTCCCTCTGGGTGGCGCGCCCCTCCGCTGCTTGCCTAGGCACCCTGCGCCGCCGCCCCCAGGTAAACGGGCACCCCCTCTGAAGCCAGGGATGCCCGCGCGGCGGGCGGGCAGGCGGCGACGCGTCACGGGCGGGCAGCTAATCAGGCGGTAAGTCCCGCCTAGCGTTCCAGCAGCTCGTTGCCGGATAACACCGCTGATCATGCTATATACTGTTGGATGTGGAATTTCACCCGGAATTCAATGAAAAATCCGGAGTGTCATATCTTCATTCTATCAAAAGTTATGGGCAAAAAGCTAAAACCCAAAAATACGTCTTTTAATGTAAAAATAGTGATATTTTTTAAAAATCATTATTATGAGTCAGTTCGAATTTATATGTATCAGAGCTAATACAGAGTTTAAACTTTTATTTGTGTGAGGGCGCAATCCTAAACTGAGTTAGGCTGGCATAAACTAAACCAGCACAGTTTGGCCAGCACAAGGGACACCATAAAATATGTTTGGACCACTCTTGGCATCAGAGAGTCCAGCCCACAGATGTGAGCCATCCTCTCTGACTCCAAGGGTGGTCCAAACACACCTTGTGGTGGCCCTTGTGCTGGCCAAACTTTGCTGGCTTAGTTTAACTGCCAGCCTAGGATTCCAGTTTAGGATTGCACTCTAAGTCAAGGGGCATCCTTTAATTGGCCACAGGTTTTTTGTTGGTTACTAATTTGTTGGGTGACCTGTACTATAGTTAAATAAATAAAGTTGATGGGGGTAACACCAACTCTAGTAATCACTGCATTTAAGGTTGTGCATATGGTATTGTAATATTGTAATATTGTGCATATGGTATTGTATTCTGTATGGTTTGGGAGGAGGAGATCCATCATTGGGGGTGATGCGCTGACCTCCTGCACCGGGTGATGTAAATTCTAGTGACGCTCTAGTGACGCCACAGGTGAGGGTTTTCAAGGGGCATCCTTCAGTCCTATGGGGGGGACAGCCCCCCTTTTTGATGGCCAGAATGGGGTTTTCATTTGGACAGCCCATACAGGGAGGGTGGTACCCAGGGTGGCAGTTGCCCCCTTACCTAGGTGCTTTCCCATCCATTCTCGATGGCCCTACCCCAGTGATGTCATGCACCCACTATGCACCACTATGCGAGTACCAGTTTCTAGAAGTTGAGCTGGCCCCGCCCACTCTGCAGCCGTTGCCTGCACTTTCTGTGAGGAGGCAGGTAGGCAGGCAGCATGGAGGTGGCAGCAGTGGCAGCAGCGGAGCGAGAGGACCAGAGGCAGCAGCAGTGGCAGCAGCAGTGAGGGAGACCCAGGACTTACTTCAGGACCCCCAGGACTTACTAGGGCCCCCTTCTGCAAATTCCTGAAGTAAGCAAGCTGTGTGCTCAGTGAACAATGTGTTTTTTAAAGATTTTCAGAGGTAAAGGTAGCTTTTTTTCAACACTTCCATAGAAATTGATACACAGCACCATGGATAGCGCGCCATTTTTGCCCAGTAAAAATTACGCTTTCAGTACCATTGGCGGGCAAAGGACCCAATTTCAGTTCATGTATATGGGAACACTTTGACATGGTTCCAAACATATATTTACCTGAGAGGGGGGACCCTGTACATGTTTCAAAAGGGAAAAGAAAAAGCAGTGCGCAAAAGTGCCTACGGTAGAAAATGGGTTTTAAGCTTGGTTCCCAGCTTACAAAGGCACCTCCAGTCCCACTGCGAGGATGCTGAAGGAGTCTCAAACTGCCCTTCTGCCACAAGCCTCAATTTTGGGTTCTAGTTCAGAGCGCAGTACCCCAAGGAGAAAGCACAAAGTCCAATCTTAAGTAGAAGAATTTTATTTAGAATAAAGCATAGTGTTAAGAGAAAAGGTCACTCACACTGGGAGAGCAGTGGAGCAATTCAAAGGGCCCTTCCCGATTTCAGTACACAAACACACAAAACAATAAACCTTCTACCCTAGACATAACATCTCACCATCCTCAGGAATGTTGGGCATAGGCTCCCGTGGCATGCGCCAGATTATCGACAGCTAGTGCATAGTGTCGAGGTCCATGGTGGAACAGACAAGGAACAAAGTAAAGTCTCCCCAGTTATAGGACTTTCAGAGACTCCATGAGGGATGTTTGGCCAGTGACCTTAATGCAAAGTTGCAAATTTGGATGAACCAGCCAATTACATTAGATGTCAAGTAGCCCTGGTATACTGGTTCTAACCCAAGTGTTGGTAATTTGGCATCTCCTTGCTATCTCGTGTCCAAGGACATTTGCAGCCAACAGGTCTCTAATCAAATTATTCCACAGCTGTAAGCTTTGGTGTTATCTGCACTTCAAGGCCCTTTTGCTGGTTAGTTTCCCTTTCAAACTGTGAATAATAGAGCCTTCCCAGGGCTTGACTTTGTTCCCATACCCACTTTAATCTTTACTCTTCCTGCCAAAAAATGTGCAAATAAGCATATATTTCCAAGAAATCCTTAGTTAACTCTTTGTGCCATCACAGTTGGTAAGGGTAAAATGCACACGTCTGCATGGATGTCCAGTTTGACTCTTAGCAAATATAAAGAAAGGGAGAGGGGGAGGGACAAAGTTTCCAATAGACTAAAATTTCAGAAAATGTTTATTGGAAATCTACAGGAAGATGACAAGTAGGTTTGGTTTGGGTGAAGCGTGAAACAGCATGAAAAAAATATAAATCAGTTCAATGGTCTACCCAGGCTAGACATACAATAACTAGGCAAAAGTCCAATTCATTCTCAGAACCTGGAGACAAGAGACAATGTCAGAAATTTCAGAAAAAGTTGCAGCTGGCAGTTTGAGTGGAGGAAAAAAAGAGAAGGCTCATGCAGTGGAGTAGCCAGAGGGGTGCAAAACCATGAGTCTTCTATGGCTCCCAACCAAGCTGTGTAAGTAGCCCTTTCCCATTTGCCGTCTACTCCATGTTGTTTTCCTCACCCTGACTGGCTCTAGCAGCAAGGAGCAGGGGCCACTAACACAGACGGTAGCCATAGAAGAATTATTGTTTTGCACCCCTCTGGCTGCGCTACTGGGCTAACGGGAAATGAGTGCCCAATCAGCTCCTAGTTTGTGGAGCTTATCCGGTTGAAAGAAATCTACACGTGGTCAGAGTGATTGAGTGACTTCCCCACAGGGCTTCGTAGTTGTTGTCAGATAACATTTTTCACATAGATTTTGCTCACGGAAAACAGACCATTGTGACCATCTACACAGTCTACAGTACCTGGGGAGGTTTGTGGATTGGTGTTCAGAGCTGGTGATGAGCTAGAAGTGGGTGAATAAACTGAATAAGTCCAGAAAAATTGGAAATGCTGCCTGGATGATCAAAATTTGCAGCAGCGTACAAAGCGCCAATGACAATGTCCAATGGTATTATAATAGGGATGGAAACATTTGAATGGAATGCATGTCGCTCTAGCTTTGTAACAGTTTGTTTGACTTGCTATGCGTCTGGTTAATCCTGTAGAAAAGAAGGGGGGAAAAGAGAGACATTGGAGCAGAACTGGGAACAGCAAAAGGAGGAGGAATCGAGGAAACAAATGCCTGGTGTGAACATGTATTGAAATTGTGATTAGCTACGCATCCTTAGCACAAACATACACATAAACAGAGAATGTTACAAAAAAAAATGTTAAAACCAATGCCAACTTTAAAAATACAGAAAAGGCACCACCTGTAACATAAGTAAAATGCAAATGGTCATATCAGCCAAAAGGAACCACCAGATCAGCACTCCAACTCATCAAGCCTGGCAAAAGAGTCAGTTTTTCCAAGACTTCTAATGGCTCCACTGGGAAGAAATTCCATGCAGTGGGAACAACTTAGTCCAAGCAAAGTGGAGGTGGCTATGTTCATTCCACCCCCACCAAAGGAAATGTTCTCCGTGTACCTGAAGGAGGAGGTGGCAGGGAACAGCTCGCTATTCGTTGTGAAATGTGTCCTGGTTTTGCCAGGATTAGGACAACACAAGTGAAACTTGGCTCATGGGGAAATGCCCTTCAACAGCGTTGTAAGTCTCACATTTTAAAAGTTGGTTGTATAGTGTCAACATGGGCTCAGAGTTTTGATACAAGATGTGAAGAAAGCAGGTCCCTGCCCTGATTTGGGCATACGTTTAAGTTTATAATCTCACAAATAAGTCAAGTAGTGGCATAGCTAGCCAGAGACATGGGAAGATCACACCTGGTGACACTGTTGCAGGGGTGACACCACTAGTGACCACCTGGATAAATAGCTGTCGTAGGTACAAGGAGGTCCATTGGAGGGCATGTGGCCTATGGGAAGTTAGTCTCCCAGGCTTTCTCAAATACCCCATCATAGCATGCAGTGTGCACTCCATTAGCATTCCTGCATGATGTGGGCTGATGGAGGATAGGATTGCTTGTAAGCAGTGGCGTAGCTAAGGGGGCCAACCATACCGGGTTAAAATTGTGGAGACCTTGGTATTTAAGAATATTACCATCAAGAACAATACCATCAAGCGATATATCGCTTGATGGGTAATTTAATACAGAACGAAACAAACCATGTTGAATTATCAGTATTCTACCACATTATATAACCAAGTCACCACAAAACAAAAGCACAAGTGCCTTGTGTAACACATGGTGGATTTCCTTAACAGCGCAATCCTACGGACTATGTGTCAGGCAATGGGGTTGCGCTGACGCTGTGCACTTAGTGCTGACGGGGAGGCGCTGGTCCTGTTGCACCCACGCAGCGCCTCCCTCACATCAGTCAAAGCCAGCCGGCACGAGGGAGGAAACATGATGGGGCGGTTCAGGGATTGGCGGGAGGTGGGCGGGTCCAGGATTCGGCCATACGGCTGAATCCTAGGCCCGTTTGGGAGGCTGTGCTGCCCCAATTCGGGCCGCGGTGTCTCCTCAGATCTGCGCCTGCTATTTAGATCTGAGCAGCCCATAGGGGAGGCTCCAGACTCCCCTATACTGCACTGGATATGGCCTTGCCATTCCAGCGCAGTATAGGATTGCCCCCTAACTCAAAACTGACCATGCTAAGTTTTGCTGGAGTCTGAGGTCCTGTGTAAAGCCTGAGCTTCCCCTTGCCTCCAAAGACATTAGAAACTCCAAGAGCAACGCCAAGAGTCAGCTCTCTGCGCTGGGAATGGCCTTGGAGACAAGATGTAGGGGCTGTGTTACACAGGAGCTCAGGCTCTTTCAACACAGCATTTTGCCAACCTCTAGAAATGCCATGGAGCCACTGAAGTGTTGTTACGACACAGCATGGAACCAATCAGGTGTTAGTATGAGTTCGCTCTCATTTCCATTGATCAGAGCTGATACTAGAACTCCTATTCAGTTGTGTGAATGTCATCAAGCTGGCCACTGGTTTTTTATTGGTTTCTGCTTTGATGGGTGACCTGTACTGTTTTACAGTGAAAAATAAATAAAGTTAATGGGGATGACACAATGAGTTGTCCTCACTCCTGTGATACCAACTGCAGTGATGCCACTGGTGGAACGTTCAGGTTTGGGTCACTAGCTTAAATTACCTTTAAAGTGGGACCCAGAATCTGGCGAGGGGTGGGATCATGGAGAGCAGGATCTGTGGGCAGTTTAACCCGCTGTGCCACCAAGTCCCCAAGGGAGTATAAAATGTGAAACATAAATAAATAAATAATTTTGGCGTGAGTGTGTGTGTCAAAAATGACCTAGCTACCGCACTGCTGTCAGGACCTTCTTCGTTCCATGCAGAACTCACCTTGACCAGCCAGGAGCAGCAGCACCAGAAGGAGGACTGACAGATTGCAGAAGGTCTTCATACTTGAAAAGTGACTGAAAGCTCTGCACTCCCTGAAAAGGAAAATAACAATGTGACCATGAACATGAAGCCACATCATTGTCTGAGGCCCAACCTTGAGTGCCAGGCTTGTTGGAACTTCAGTGGGCATCCACAAAAAGTCCAGTTACCCATACTTCAAGCCTTTAGGCTAGTGGTTCGCAACCTTTATAGCACCCGGACCGTCTTTATATGTACAACAACCTGTCTGGGCCCCCTCCCCCTTAAGATCTAGGGCCAGTAATGATTACATTAAGCAGGACGTGATGTCACTGTTTTTAACAAAGCACGCTTTTTAAATAAATCATATTTTTGAAGTTGTACTCATAAACACCCCAATTGGAGAAATGGATGGATGGAAAATGGATGGTGTGTGTGTGTGTGTGTGTGTGTGTGTGTGTGTGTGTGTGTGTGTG
>JAJKFI010032899.1:0-18613 GCA_029204185.1 Lerista edwardsae | reverse complement strand
TAGATAGATAGATAGATAGATAGATAGATAGATAGATAGATAGATAGGTCAAATTGCCCTAAGGTTGGCCCTAGCAAATGGACTGTGTGGGACACACGTGCTTTGCAAGTGCTCACTTGGTCCAAGCAGTGGCTCTTCCACAGTGGTACTATGTCGAGTGGCTTGACACAGTACTGCCTGGGAGTGATCTCTCTGGCAAGTGCCGCAGTCAATCAATCAATCAACAGGTACTTATATACCGCTTTTCGACATGAAGTTCACAAAGCGGTTTACAGGCAAATAGTAATAATAATAAAATTAAATGGCTCCCTGTCCCATAGGGCTCACAATCGTAAAAAAAAAAAAAAAGGCAAACCACCAGCTACAGCCACTAGAAAGACTGCGCAGGGGTGAAGAGGGACAATTACTCTCCCCCTGCTAAACATAAGAGAAACACCACTTGGAAAAGTGCCTCTTGCCCAGTCAGCAGGGGTAACTGCTAGTCTTCCAGCCTAGCATCTTCCAGCCTTAGGAGCAGGGCCCAGTTTGGCCCAATTGGTCAAATAAGCTTAAGCCAGCCCTGCTCCCTCAAACTCAGCTTTTTACAGTGGCACTGCTGCATCTTCAAAAGGAGAAAATCTTTCAAAAGTTCCACTGCCGCAAATGAATAGGACTGGGAAAGTTGGGTCCACACCAATAAGCCTGTCTGGCCCTTCCTTTTCCGGAATTTTTTGGGATCAGCAAGAGTGAGCCAAGGCCAATGCAGTATTAGGGGCAGAAAGGGGCACAATCAAGTGCATTGTGTGAAGGTCCCATCCCACCTGCCCCACCGCTCCACTGTCCAGTGTGGACATTATCTACTTTGGTGCGTGTCATCTTACTGCTGCCAGTGGGATGGTGCAGGCCTTCTCGCTAGCATCCCTATTTTCGCAACGTGCTTTACAGCACATTTGCAAATATGTACACCATTGGCCGTGGTCACTGCATTGGCCCAAGAAGAGAATAGGAATTGTGCCATACTTCACCTTACTAGTGAACCACTAGAGTGCCAAGGAAATGAGAAAGTTAATAACTCTTCAGAAATTATAAGCGCCATCACCTAGTACATGCCTTGGACGTCTTGCACATTGAATGATAATTACTTTCTGCCAAGTGTAAAATCACTTTATAACCATCATGTGTTACTACTTTCTGATTTCCTTTTCCAGATACCTCCCAGTGTTGAAGAGGAAACACTCAGACCACAACGATATATTCTTTAAAAAAGTACTATTATTAATATAAAGTTATAGGAACACTTTATAATACACACAGTACAATATGCAACCACTGTTTTTCCCTGTGAATTTTATTGAGAAGGATGATCTAGACATTGTCATTGATCTGTTTTGTGATCTGTGTAACATTGAGAGTACAATTCTAACGTGGAGTTTGGCTGGCACATTTAGGCCAACAAAGTTTGACCGGCACAAAGGCCACTGTAAATAGTGTTTGGACCACTCTTGGAATCAGGGAGGATGGCACACATCTGTGTGCTGGCACATCTGTGCTTCAGTTCCGGGTGCGTGACAACAGGATGCAAGCATCTTGTTGTCTCGTGCCTACCTTGGGCACCTGGTGGGCCGCTGTGAGGTACAGGAAGCTGGACTAGATGGGCCTTTGGCCTGATCCAGTGGGGCTCTTCTTATGTTCTTTTGAGTGGTCGAAACATACTACCATACATTACCATACCATACATTGACCTTTATTGGCATTATAAAAGAACAATAATATAGAAATAGATAAAAAGTAAAATATAAAATATAGAGTTGATCAAAACCTTCACTTGGTCATAGAAACCATATTCTTGGAGCGACCACGTCTAGATAATACATCTCTTAGGAAGGAAGATACTTGTGTTAAACTAGCATAGATCGAGAATCCAGTAAAAAAGTTACCAAATGTTCATCAGAAAGACCAGATAAGTGTCCCATAAGTGGGCTTAGATATTTCAATCTGATATCTTCATACAGGGGGCAGTATAAAAAAGTATGGTACAAAGAATCTCCTACCCCCATTGGGCAATGACATATAGAAGAGAGCTGCTGGGTACTAGTAAATTTAGCCTCAAGTTGATACGAAGGAAATACATTACAACGGGCCAGGGATAAGGCTCTTCTAAGGTTAGGATCGTGCAATAATGTTAAATAAGCAGGAACTTGGCCAAACACACAAGACAGATGGAATTTAAGTGGCGAGCATGTCTTGTTAGCATCAGTTGAGAGCTCTTGACTTTCAATATCTTTTAATCTTTGGATGATAATCTGCCTGGCTCTTAATGTATCATAATTACCCAATAAATGGGGGGAAAGACCAATACTGGTAAGCCTCTGAATAAGAAGCCGAAAGCCGGTAGATTCCCAGGAGTCAGCTAATAACGCTTGCAAAATGGGGACTGAGCCCGCTCTATAACAAACTCCCACCCAGAAACTTATAAAATAACGACAAGCTGTATGTTCAATCCTATATTGGCCAGCTTCTAAACAAAGGGCTGCATACGAGACGCAATGCGCCAATCCAAAAATGTTATAAAGGAAAGTCGACTGAATCCTTTCGACTTCCTTATTGAAACTGGGCAGCCAAATTGAAACTCCATATAGGAGCTGTGCCAAGATTTTCGCATTAAAAATGCGTAGAGCTGCCGGAATATATGAGTTGCCTCTCAGATAAAAAAACCGCAAAGCTGATTGAGCTGTTAAATCAGCCGTTTTAATCGCTGCATTGCATTGATGGACCCAGGAAAGCTTATACTGAAAAATTACCCCTAAGTACTTAAAAGATTCCACCTGTTGAATCGCTTTACCATGGAAAACCCAAGAACGGTACCTCCAAGATCTTTCAAAAACCATAATTTTAGATTTAGAATAGTTTAAGTGGAGGTCATTTTTAGACAGATACTGAATACAGCCTTCTATCAGTCATCTAAGTCCGACTCGGGTTTGGGACAACAAAATCATATCATCAGCGTACAATGGGAGAGGAATGGATCGATTGTTAAGTTTGGGGCAGTGAGAGTCAATAGAGGCAAGATATAAAGACAGATCATTGATAAAAAGGTTGAACAGGGTTGGGGCAAGGACACAGCCCTGCTTCACACCTTTATTGGTGTTAAATTTGTCAGAAAGATTGGCAGTGGTGTTTAATCTAATTTGGCTGGTGGTGTCAGTGTAGAGACTCTTAATTAGTAACAGGAGTCTGGAGTCTACTGGAAGATCAGCAAGTTTGGACCAAAGCTTTGATCTGTTGACCGAATCAAAGGCAGCCTTCAAATCTAAAAAGGCTACATATAATCTAGAGTGGGGCTTAGAAAGTTGTTTTTCAGACAAATGGGTCAATATTAAACAATGGTTCATCACTGATCTACCAGCTCTAAATCCTCCTTGTTCATCTCCTAATATATTGTTATCAGCTATCCAACAAGAGAGTCTATTAAGAAGGTAAAGAGCATACAATTTCCCTGGGACAGATAGGAGACTGATGGGTCTATAGTTAGATGGTAAATTTCTGTCATCTTTTTTAAATATTGGTATTATCACTGACTGTTTCCAAGAGACAGGCATAATTCCTGTACTATTAACCCATGTAAATAATGGAGCAAGAATAGTAGCCCACAATATGGGGGCAGCCTTAATCATGTCAGGAGGAATGTTATCCGAGCCAGAGGCTTTACCACTCTTTAGGTGCCCAATTAATGTAATAATCTCCTCCACAGTGACCGAAGGCCATTGAGGTACTTCAGATGGTATACAAAAATGGGAAGGTTCTAAAACATTCCTGTCAAAAAACAAACTCTGAAAATGAGCAATCCATATAGTGGCTGGGATGTTGGTGGTCTCGTTGGAGGGGGAAAAATATCCACCAATTATTCTCAAAAAGAGCTTAGAATTGTTAGATGTCACTGCTTTCTCTAGCCGTCTCCAGTTAGCTAAGGCAATTTGATGGTCACGAAGATTGTTAGCCTCCTTCAAGCGCTTTTTAGCATCAAAATAACAGGTCAGCAAATTGGAATTTCGGCTGGATCTATACTCATAGTAGATCTGGCGCAGTTCCTGCTTCACAGCTTTGCATGAGGCATTATATTGCTGTGAATCATTAGGAAACTTAAGACATCTTGAATTACAGTGCTGCTGGCCCACCAATGACACTAGTTGCAATAAAATTGCCTCATAATGCAACAGCGGTGTGGTTATAGAGACATTAAAGAAGACGCCTTCTGGAGCAGCATAATCATCAACAAAGGATAAAAAGGTGGATCTAGTCTTCTCATCCCATTTTATCCTGATGGGCGGGGCTTGAAACAAATTGAGCAATGGAGCTTGAACAGGGTTAAAAGGATTAAATTTTAAATTAAAAGAACAGCTAATCGGAAGGTGATCATACTTTACGGTGTCCCTTGTGCGGGTCAAGCTTTGCTGGCCTAACTGTGCTGGCCTAACTCCCCATTAGGATTGGGCTGTTAACTTCGCCCAGTTAATGTCTTGAGTGCCTCCTTCACATCTTTGTTTCTCAGAGAATATATCATTGGATTCACAACTGGGGTTACCACTCCATAAAGGAGACTTACCAACTTGTCTTTGTCCAGAGAATAGGATGAGGTGGGCCTGATATATGTGTAGATAACTGTGGAAAAGTAAAAACTGACAACAATGAGGTGGGAGGAACATGTTGAGAACGCTTTCTTCTTCCCTTCCGTGGAGCGGATTCTGAATATAGCTCTCATGATAAAGAGGTATGATGTGAGAGTAAGCCCACATGTAAGGATTGCAAAGACCACATCTGCCAGAGAAGCCATTGTCTCATTCAGGCTGGTGTCTGAGCAAGAGAGCTTCAAAAGTGGGGGGAAATCACAGAAGTAATGGTTGATGATGTTGGAGTTGCAGAATGACAGCTGAAGGATGAGACCAGCATGAACTCCAGAATTGATCATTCCTACAACCCACATGCTAGCAGCTATGCCAACACACACTTCCTTCCTCATGATGAGTGTGTACTGCAAAGGGTGGCAGATGGCAGCATAGCGGTCAAAAGCCATAAATGTGAGGATGAGTAGTTCTGTCACCAGTGCCCAAATGAAGAGGAAGAACTGTGCGATGCATCCATAGAAAGAGATGGCTTTTCTGTGAGTGAAAAGAGTCTGGAGCATTTTGGGCATTGTAACTGAGATAGACAAAACATTCACTAATGACAAATTGATGAGCAAAAAGTACATAGGTGTGTGGAGTTTCTTGCATGTACAAATGGCAAGGATGAGGAGGAAGTTACCAATGAGAGCCGTAGCATAGATAAAACTGAATACCACAAAGAGAAGTGTCTGAAGTCCTGGAGAATGTGTTAGGCCGACCAGTACAAATTCCGTAACGGACTGGTTTTGAATAGAGTTGGCGACCTAGACAGATAATTTGTGTTACATTGAGTCAGTTATTAAAATATATTATTGCTTTCTCTTTCTCTTCCTCTTTCTTTCACACCCACCTGCATATTAATCCACAATAGTCTTTTGGAGCAAAAGCAAATAATTTAGCATCCGTTGACCTAACAGGCCATTAGATAGCTTGCTGTTGCTGAACTTGTTGACTGGAAGGTTGGCAGTTCGAGACTGCATGACGGAGTGAGCTCCCCTCGCTTGTCCCAGCTCCTGCCAACCTAGCAGTTCGAAAGCACCTAAAAATGAAAGTAGCTAAATAGGTACCACTTTGGTGGGAAGGTAACGGCGTATAGTCATGCTGGCCACATGACCACGGAAGCTTGTCCTCGGACAAACGCTGGCTCTACAGGCTTAGAAACGGAGATGAGCACCGCCCCCTACAGTCAGTCACGACTAGACCATTCAGTCATGGGGAAATTTTTACCTTTTTATGAAATCACATTGTACTTTTATGTTCTCCGTAAGCTGCCTTGGACATTTGCTTTGGCATGGGAAAGGCAGAGTATAAATTTGTCAAATAAATAACATAAACTTTCCAGCACCGGGGTAAGAGCAACGTAGCTCTGAGGTAAGGGAATAAATATTCCCTTCGCTTGAGGAGGTGTTCATGACTGCCCCCCCCACTGCAGGATGCAGCACATGCCACATTGGCATAGCTAGGTCAGTGCTGGGAAGTTGGTTAGGATTGTGCCCTTAATTTTCCCATTTCCCCCCACTAAATTCCTCTCTTCATCTTTGTAATGTTGATTCAATTTAAGTGGTTATTTCCAGTATTGGTTTATTAACAAATGTCATGAAATTCAGTGGATTCCCACCCCCCTTAATAGTGAGTTTCCATGTCTTGCAGAATGGAATTAGGATGAAGGAAAGTAATGACATCAAAACTCACCTTCATTTCTATATTTTCTGTTCCTGCTCAAAGCTCTCCTCCTTCTTATGGTGTTGAATTATATTCTGCTTGGAATCTGGTAGCTCAAAAATACAAGTGCTGATCTGAGTTTTGTCAGTCTAGAGTCTGATAAGGAGTCACTTCCTGTTTTAGGCAGACTCATTTCTGAACCAAGGCAGTCATCAGCTTTGCAACCATGAACAAACAATGATTCTCCTGGGAGAAAGACCATTGAGGTGTTACTGGAATGGGACTAATTACTATAGTATCTAGATTGGCGAACGTTTTCCAAATACATATTAGAATCTAATGTATCCATTTTGATTGTCTTTTGAAAAGATGTTCTATTCTTTCTACATCTTCTACATACTAGAACACGCTTGAGGTCAAATCCTATCCTCAAAATACATCAGTATATGTTCCAACAGATCTTTATCTGCTTCCACCAATCAGTCCTGAAGAATTTGAGCAAATGGGGTAACCACAAATATTTTTTTCTTTAACTGCGTGGAGATGGCTTACTGGGTTAAATTTTCATGTTTGAGAAATCGTGTGGTCTTGTCCATGATTACTTAATGTTAAATATCACTGTAATCACTGGGGTTTGCTTCTTGGAAAATATGTTTAGGATTCTAGCCTGGAAGTAAGCTTTGGTCTTCAAGTTAAGGGCAAGAGAGTTCAGCTGGGGGTTTGCAAAATAGTGCTATTTGGTTATGCTCTATTGCAGGTATGCGCACCAAACCCAACACACGCGTGCCTTGCGGCCTGGTGACAAACACTACGGGGGTCAGGCCCCCCCATTACCCCCCGAGGGTGGGGGCGCACAGGGGTCCCCACGTGAAAACAGTCAAAACTGGCCTAAATCGTCCACGAATCCATAGTTTCCGTGGTCGCCGATACGAGCGGTGACGCTTCTGACACAGTTGGAGTCTGGGTTGCCCCCTCGGCGTGGGGGGCAAAAGAGGCACAAAATAAAATGTCTGCCATGCCCTGCTGGAATGCCTGGAGGGATTGGCACCACACTTGGCACGCGCACGCCTTGCAGCCTGGCGACAAACACTGTGGGGAGTCTCACCCCCCAGCAGCCCCAGGGGTGGGGGTGCATGGGGGTCCTGCATGAAAATGGTCAAAAACGGCAGAAATCGGAGTCGAGCCCGTAGTTTCCAGGGTCGCTGAGACGAGCAGCGGTGTTCCCGAAGCCGTTGGAGTCCGGGTTTGGCCCCGTCGGCCTGGGGGTGTCACCCCCGTGACCACCCTGCTGCCTCGAACCAGGGACGGGGGGCTTACTTGGCCACAGGGGGCCGCGGGTGGATGTTTAAGAAGCCTGGTGTCAAACCCCAAGGGAGTTGAAGGCAGCACATCTGGCACAAGGAAGCCTGGCCGAACTCAGGGAACTTGCAAGCAGCCTGGGGTGACTCTTTGTGTAGAAGCGAGATCTTGCAAAGGACCAGCCCAGTCTCACAAGAACTGGGCCTGGCAATGAGACATGAAGGGGAGGAGCTCGGGGAGGCTGGTCTGGAGCTCATAAGGAGCTCAGACAGCAGAGGGAGAAGTCGCACCTCCAAGGGATGGAGAAGGGAGGTAGAGGGGCAAACCATGTCTGAGTGGGAGGTTGCCCCACTCTGGTCCTCACCTTCCCCCAGCCTTGATGGGGCAGCTCAAGCCCCGCTCCTTGGGGGGTCCCCCGGCCCTGGAGGTCCTGGAGTTCCAGGCAAGCAGCCGGCCTTGCGTCAGTGAATCCAGCATCCCCTGAGAGGCAGCTCGATATTCTTGGGCCTGGCCGTGGAGACCCCCAACCCTCTTACCCTGAGGCCAGCTAGGCCAGCCCCACTCCAGCCACCCGAGGGACTCACAACCGACTGGGACCCCACAAGTCGTGGACTCCGACCCGGCTCAACCCACTGCCATCGCCACCAATCCTGCCGAGAAGGGGCCTTTTGGAAGGAAAGCACCCCTTGGACTGAACCCCATGCCCCAGCCACTTTGTATGGACTATTGGGGGTCCCCGTGAAGTCACGGGCCCCCATGAATGTCAAATCGTTGACCCAAATAAACCAGTCATGTCGAACCTCTACCACCTCACAGGTAATTCTTGCCATGACTTGTGCTCTCGGTCCCCCCTAGCCCCCTGCACCCCTGGACCCAGCATGGAGATGACAGGGGGTGAGAACGGGTGAAAAATAAAATGCCCAAAATGACCGACATTAATATGCATGTATGTATGTTCCAGCATAACTCTGGAATGCCTGGAGCAATTTACACCAAGCTTGGTACACATATGCCTTGTGGCCTGGTGACAAACGCTGCAGGGGTACGGCCCCCCCAGCACCCCAGAGGTGGGGGTGCATAGGGGGCACCACGTAAAAATGATCAAAATCGGCCAATATCGGCATCGGATCTGTAGTTTACAGGGTTGCCAAGACAAGTGGCGATGCTTCCAATGCTGTTGCATTCTGGGTTCGGTCCCTTCAGTGTGGGGTGCGAGATGGGGTACAAAATGAACTGTCCACAATGACCTGTTGGGAAAATTTGTTACCCAGGCGACGCCGGGTAACAAAAAACTAGGATATACAGTACATAAGTATACCGCCTTGCCAAAAGGCTGTTTGTTTTTTACCTGCAATAGCAGAACATACAACTTCATACCTGCTAATATGACGCAGGATACCATCTACTGCCTTAGTCGCCTTGCAGTCATCCTGCCCCCTAGTCCTGAGACCCTATGTACCAAGCGCAGCGTACAACTTGATTCCTCCTGTGTTTCTGAAGTAAAGCTACTTAGTAAAGCTGAATATGTTTCTTTGGCATAGGGGTCCCTGCCTTAACTGTAAATAATGCACGTCAACTTAGTAAACTAGCTTGCTTTGCTGTATAGGCATTGAACATCCCAAGCTATTGCCCTCCTCATTTCCGAACAACGGGAGCTTCATGACGCTATTCTTGACAATAGAGTTGCCATTGATTTTCTGCTGTTTAAACATAATCGTGGGTGCACTGCTGTAAAAAATATGTGCTGTTTTAATTTGTCAGATCATAGCCGATCCATCGACTCTCGACTGCAACAGTTACAAAACCTCACGTCTTACATCCAGCAAGACGTGGGCTTTGAAGGATGGTGGGATTGGCTTACTAGTTGGCTTCCTGACTCTCACTGGCTTAAGCAAATATTCGTGTATGCTATTCTTGCAATTGCTGGCCTAATCACAATCTGTTGTTTCATCCAGTGTATTCCTCCTTTATGCCAGACCCTCCGGCTCATGACCCCTCGTCCATCCCCTACCGCCCTATACCTTGACTGCTATAAGCTTTCTCAACTTCACAAACGCCTTCAAGGCTATGCCCTCCTTGAACAAAACAAAAAAGGGGAGATGAAGGAAATCTACCCCCTCCCTTCTTAGGAATCTGCATGATGGAAAGGTGCTGAAGCCTAGTGCGCGTATCTCAGAGTTGTTGTTCAAAGCAAGCATGCTTGCGTGTTCAAAGGGCACATTCTTGGAACAGGACCGACCCAGATACAAGCACAGTGTTTCAGGACTTTGCAAAACACAAGCTTAAATCTATCAACCATGAGCACTTGAGATGGCACAAGCTAATCTTAAATTAACCATTATTCTGGCGCAGAACGCAGTGGAATGTGACACATAGCCACAAAAGGCTAATAAAAAGAGACAGAAAGCTCGTATAAGCAGCTTCTTTCTGATCCTCCACTTAATGGCACACCTCGCCTCTTCTCTTGCTGATTCATCATCGCTTCAATGGTTGTACAATTGGTGTAGTCCAAGAATGCCAATTTGCATTTCAGGAGTGTCATCTTATTATGTTTCTTAAGCACTTCCTACTTGATGATGTCACTTCCTGCCACAACATCACTTCCAGGTTAATGACATAACATCCAGTGGGTCCCGACACAAGTGCCATTCTAAAAAGTGGGTCCCCGCCTAAAAAGTTTGAATACCACTGGTGTATCTAATATTGTAAAACATGTATAACGGATGCCTCATTGAAAGTATTTATATATTTAGACTTGGTAGAAAGGGATAAATTTACAAGTCTAACAATTAATAACCGTTAAATACACATTTGGAAATTTTTTTTACATGTTTGGAAATAATGTATGTGTGTGTGTATGTATGCATGCATAAAAAAGTTCAGGCTCATGTTTAACTTCAATTTTTATTTTTAACCTTATGCTAATGCAGTGAGCAATCATGAATTTGTTGTTTTAATTACAATTGTTTTTCCAATTGCAAATTAGGACAAATTAAGCACACAAAAGAACTTGCTGCAAACTGGACCAAGGTTGGTATCAAGGATTGGTCAAGGAGATAAATGGTCAATAGTACATACCCAGCAAAACAAGTTGACCCCTAAATCGCCAGTGCTAAAAATAATAATGCGTTCTTAATAGGGAAAAAAATGTATTCTCTATGCACAATTGTGAATGACCTTCCTAACCTAAGCTGAGCTAGATCCATGAATTGAAGTTTCAAAATTGATTCCTAAGTAACAATGTATTACAAGATGCACCTGTTCTTGTGCATCAATTGATTTCCTGGGCATCCATTTATTTATTTGTTTGTTTGTTTGTTTATTGGACAATCCCAGGCAGGTCTACTCAGACATAAGTTCAATGAGGCTTACTTCCAGGAAAGTGAATATCGGAATGCAGCCTCTGTCACTTAACTATCTTCAGGTTTGCTTTCTTTGTTCTTATTACGTTCTCCTAGAAATTTCAAAAAAATTAAGCTTATGATTTCTGAAGCACCCTAGCTCTTCCAGAAAGCTTCTTCAGTGCTTCTTTCACATCTTTGTTTCTCAGGGAATAGATAACTGGGTTCAGAACTGGGGTGACCACTGAATAAAACAGAGAAATAACTTTGTCTCTCTCAAGGAAAGAGACTGAGCTGGGTTGAAAATATGTGTAGATAACTGTGGAAAAATAAAAAGTGACTACCACAAGATGAGAGGAACATGTTGAGAACGCCTTCTTCTTCCCCTCAGTGGAATTTATTCTGAAGATAGCTCTCAGGATAAATAAATAAGATGTTAGTGTGACTGCACAACTACCAAGCCCAAAGATTGAATCTCCCACAAAGGTCATGCCCTCACTCATGGCTGCATCTGCCGACATTATATCCCCTGTATCATCTACCTAGTCCACTTTTAAAGCATTTAAAAATGAATAAAAATGAGAACTTTGAATGAGAATGTAAAATAAAAACACATAACACTGCAATTTGCTATTTTAATCAGGAAATTTTGGAAAATATATCATGGAAAACACAACCCAACCTATGGCTTATCCAGCATTGGCCCAAGAAGGGAATAGGACTGTGCCATACTTCAGCTTACTAGAGAACCGCTAGAGTGCCAAGAAAATGAGAAAGGTAATAACTCTTCAGAAATCATATGCGCCATCACCTAGTACATGACTTGGATGTCTTGCATATTGAATGATGAGCACTTTCTGCCAAGTGTAAAATCACTTTATGATAACAATCATATGTTGCTACTTTCTGATTTCCTTTTCCAGATACCTGCCAGTGTTGAAGAGGAAACACTCAGACCACAACGATATATTCTGAAAGAAACTACTATTATTTATATAAAGTTATAGAAACACTTCATAACACAAACAGTACAATATGTAACCACTGTTTTTTTTCTCTGTGAAATGTATTGAGGATGATCTAGACATTTGTCATTGGTCCGTTTTGTGATCTGTGTAACACTGAGAGTACAATCCTAACGTGGAGTTAGGCTGGCACATTTAGTCCAACAAAGTTTGACCGGCACAAAGGCTGCTGTAAATAGTGTTTCCACCACTCTTGGAATCAGGGAGGATAGCACACATCTGTGTGCTGGCACATCTGTGTGCTTCAGTGTGGGTGCAAGGGAGTGGCAACAGGATGCAAGCATCTTGTTGTCTCATGCCTCCCTTGGGCACCTGGTGGGCCGCTGTGAGGTACAGGAAGCTGGACTAGATGGGCCTTTGGCCTGATCCAGCAGGGCTGTTCTTATGTTCTTATGTTCCTTTGAGTGGTCCAAACATACTTTACAGTGTCCCTTGTGCAGGTCAGGCTTTGCTGCCCTAACTGTGCTGGCCTAACTCCACATTAGGATTGCGCTCTTAACTTCGCCCAGTTAATGTCTTGAGTGCCTCCTTCACATCTTTGTTTCTCAGAGAATATACCATTGGATTCACAACTGGGGTTACCACTGAATAAAGTAGACACACCAACTTGTCTTTGTCCAGAGAATATGCAGAGGTGGGCCTGATATATGTGTAGATAACCGTGGAAAAGTAAAAACTGACGACAATGAGATGGGAGGAACATGTTGAGAAAGCTTTCTTCTTCCCTTCCGTGGAGCGGATTCTGAATATAGCTCTCATGATAAAGAGATATGATGTTAGAGTAAGCCCACATGTAAGGATTGCAAAGACCACATCTGCCAGAGAAGCCATTGTCTCATTCAGGCTGGTATCTGAGCAAGAGAGCTTCAAAAGTGGGGGGAGATCACAAAAGAAATGGTTGATGATGTTGGAGTTGCAGAATGACAGCTGAAGGACGAGACCAGTATGAACTCCAGAATTGATCATTCCTACAACCCACATGCTAGCAGCTATGCCAACACACACTTCCTTCCTCATGATGAGTGTGTACTGCAAAGGGTGGCAGATGGCAGCATAGCGGTCAAAAGCCATAAATGTGAGGATGAGTAGTTCTGTCACCAGTGCCCAAATGAAGAGGTAGACCTGTGCGATGCATCCATAGAAAGAGATGGCTTTTCTGTGAGTGAAAAGAGTCTGGAGCATTTTGGGCATTGTAACTGAGATAGACAAAACATTCACTAATGACAAATTGATGAGCAAAAAGTACATAGGTGTGTGGAGTTTCTTGCATGTACAAATGGCAAGGATGAGGAGGAAGTTACCAGTGAGAGCCGTAGCATAGATAAAACTGAATACCACAAAGAGAAGTGTCTGAAGTCCTGGAGAATTTGTTAGGCCGACCAGTACAAATTCCATAACGGACTGGTTTTGAACAGAGTTGGCGACCTAGACAGATAATTTGTGTTACATTGAGTCAGTTATTAAATTATTGCTTTCTCTTTCTCTTCCTCTTTCTTTCACACCCACCTGCATATTAATCCACAATAGTCTTTTGGAGCAAAAGCAAATAATTTAGCATTTGTTGACCTAACAGGCCATTAGATAGCTTGCTGTTGCTGAACTTGTTGACGGGAAGGTTGGCAGTTCGAGGCTGTGTGACGGAGTGAGCGTCCATTGTTTGTCCCAGCTCCTGCCAACCTAGCAGTTCAAAAGCACCTAAAAATGAGAGTAGCTAAATAGGTACCACTTCGGAGGGAAGGTAACGGCATTCCGTGCGCTATGGCGTGTAGTCATGCTGGCCACATGACCACGGAAGCTTGTCCTCGGACAAACGCTGGCTCTACAGGCTTAGAAACGGAGATGAGCACCACCCCCTACAGTCAGTCACGACTGGAACATCCGGTGATGAGGAAACCTTTACCTTTTTATGAAATCACATTGTATTTTTATGTTCTCCATAAGCCGCCTTGAGCATTTGCTTTGGCATGGGAAAGGCAGAGTATAAATTTGTCAAATAAATAAATAACATAAAATTTCCAGCACCAGGGTAAGAGCAAGGTAGCTCTGAGGTAAGGGAATAAATATTCCCTTCGCTTGAGGAGGCGTTCATGACTGCCCCCCCACTGCAGGATGCAGCACATGCCCCATTGGCATAGCTAGGTCAGTGCTGGGAAGTTGGTTAGGATTGTGCTCTTAATTTTCCCATTTCCCCCCACTAAATTTTTCTCTTCAACTTTGTAATGTTGATTCAGTTTAAATGTTTATTTCCAGTATTGGTTTATTAACAAACGTCATGAAATTCAGTGGATTCCCACCCCCCTTAGTAGTGAGTTTCTATGCCTTGCAGAATGGAATTAGGATGAAGGAAAGTAATGACATCAAAACTCACCTTCATTTCTATATTTTCTGTTCCTGCTCAAAGCTCTCCTCCTTCTTATGGTGTTGAATTATATTCTGCTTGGAATCTGGTAGCTCAAAAATACAAGAGCTGATCTGAGTTTTGTCAGTCTAGGGTCTGATAAGGAGTCACTTCCTGTTTTAGGCAGACTCATTTCTGAACCAAGGCAGTCATCAGCTTTGCAACCATGAACAAACAATGATTCTCCTGGGAGAAAGACCATTGAGGTGTTACTGGAATGGGACTAATTACTATAGTATCTAGATTGGCGAATGTTTTCCAAATACATGTTAGAATCTAATGTATCCATTTTGACTGTCTTTTGAAAAAGATGTTCTATTCTTTCTACATCTTCTACATACTAGAATATGCTAGAGGTCAAATCCTATCCCCAAAATACACCAGTATATGTTCCAACAGATCTTTATCTGCTTCCACCAATCAGTCCTGAGGAATTTGAGCAAATGGGGTAACCACAAATATTTTTTTTCTTTAACTGAGAGGAGATGGCTTATTGGGTTAAATTTTGGTGTTTGAGAATTTGTCGTGTGGTCTTGTCCACGATTACATAAGGTTAAATATCACTGTAATCACTGGGGTTTGCTTCTTGGAAAATATGTTTAGGATTCTAGCCTGGAAGTAAGCTTTGGCCTTCAAGTTAAGGGCAAGAGAGTTCAGCTGGGGGGTTTGCAAAAATAGTGCTATTTGGTTATGCTCTATTGCAGGGATTCTTAACTGGGAGTATTCATACCCATTGGGGGAATAGGAGCCAAATGGTAGTGGTATGGGGCTTGCTCGCACCATATGGTTTCCCAGAATTCCCTCTATGAGACATTAGAGAGCAGCCATTTTCAATTATTGTGCCTTGGCACATTGGTGGGCTGCAAATGGCCTGCAGGTGTGCCATGGGAATTTGGGGAAGGGTCATTTATTAATAGGGTCATGCAGCATGGTGTGCCTTGTCAATTGCCCAAAACCTGATAGTGTGCCTTGACTATTTTAGCACTTTGCCAGCGTGCCATGTGATGAAAAAGGTTGAAGATCTCTACACTAGAGGATGAGCAGTGGTTGTGATAGGTACTGTGGGAAACAAACTCTCCTCATGACTCTTCTTCCTCCTCCTCTAATGGCCATTGAAGGGAATGAGAAGAGCATTAGTGACCATGAAAGGTGATGGCAGAAGCACTGAGGCTGCAATCCTATTCATTTGTACCTGGGAGTAAGCTCTACTGAATGAGCAGCACAATCCTATGTTGTTTGTCGCGTCAATGCTACATCATAGTGTTGACGCCACGTCATAACGTTGACATGGTAGACATACTGCCAACACGGGGGTGCTGATTGGCACCCCCGCGTTGGTGCTTGAGCAACAAGACCAGCGCCATTGCGCCTGCATCAAGCCTTCCTCACATCAGCTGAAGCCAGCCAGCATGATGGAAGCTCTGTATCTGTTCGGACACAGGATTGGCGGAGGGAAGGGGGGTGGGGGTGGGACATAGGCAGGCTTGGGATCCAGCCATGAGGCTGAATCCTAAGCCCAATCGGGAGGCCATGCAGCCCTGATTGAGCTGCATGGACTCCTTGGATCTGCACCTTCTGTTTAGCAGGCACAGATCTGAGTAGGACATTGGGGAGGCTGGAACCTTCCCAACAGTAAGGGCGTGAATGAGCCCTTGCTGTTGGGAGGCTCCAGCCTTTCCAATACTACAGTGTATTTGGCACAAGCCAGCCAGCCTTGCCAATCCAGCACAGTATAGGATTACACTCTCAGTTAAAATTACTTTTTAAGTGCAATCCTTACCCGGAGTTAGGCTAGCATAGTTAGACCAGCAAAGTTTGGCCAGCAGAAGGGCCACAAAAAGGTGTGTTTGGACTACTTCTGTCCAAACAGGGAGGATGGTGCCCATCTGAGATATTTGGTTTTGCCCAGAAATAAGAGGTGAAACACATGTAATGAAGTCAGTTGAAGGCGAGACTTGACTTTATTGATATGGAAGAGGTGTGCAGGGTAGAGCTAACTGATCTGTATCACAGAGACACTTGGGTTGAGGCACTGTCACCAACACAACCATGTCCTTCTCCCTCCCTCAGATGAGTAGTCTAGTTTCTTAGTGCAAGAACAGTCACTGATTCCTGTGTTAGAAAAGTATCACCGCCATTACCTAGCGTCCCTCCAATTTACTGTAAGTAAATGAAATTTACTAATGAAATGCTACAGCTCCCGGATGGCATAGTGGTCTGAGAGTCGGACTTAGAACTGGAAGATCCAGGTTCAAATCCCTGCTCAGTCACAAAACTTCCTAGGTGACCTTGGGCCAGTCATGCTGAACCTCACCGACCTCACAGGGTGGTAGCGAGGACAAAATGAGGGAAGGAACCATGTATACCACCCTGAGCTCTTTGGAGGAAAGGCAGTATAAAAACATGATACATAAAGGAGAGGAAGAAAGATGCTTCAAATATCACAAGGGACCACACCTAACATATGCCTTAGATCAGTGTTATTCAAAATTTAGTTCAGGACCCACTTGGTGGGTTGCAACATGATGTCAGGTGGAAAGCTGGGAGCAGCCATCTTGAAAATTGCAGACCTTACTCTTGCTATATTCCTTTTGTGAGAGTTAACAGTTTGAATTTTCAAGAGAGGCTGTTTTTTTTAAATGTTTTTAGCTCCGTGTTTTTACATAATATTTTGTCCGAACCTTGCTTTCTGTCAGAGTGTTTCATGGTTGTACAATTGCTGCAGTCCAAGAATGCCAGTTTGCATTCCAGGAGTGTCGTTTTATTACGTTAACATGACAACACTTCCTGCTCGATGATGGTACTTCCGGTTATGACATCACTTCCAGTGGGTCCGAACATGAGTGTCATTCTAAAAAGTGGGTCCCGGTCTAAAAAGTTTGAAATGTGCATATAATGCTCTTGGAGTTGCAGAAGGACAAGTGAAGCATGAGTCCAGCATGAACTTCAGGATTCACCATGGCAGTCACCCATATTCCTGTGGCGATCCCAATGCACACTTCTTTCCTCATGATCTTCGTGTACTGCAAATGATGGCAGATAGCGGTATAGCGGTCGAAAGCCAGAAACGTAATATTGAGAAGCTCAGTCCCCAGGGCCCAGGTGAAGAGAAACATCTGTATGATGCAACCATAAAACAAGATGGTCATTCTGTGGGTGAACGTGGTCTGGAGCCATTTGGGAATGACAATGGAGATGGAGAACACATTCACAAAGGACAAATTGATGAGCAAGAAGTACATGGGAGTGTGCCATTTCCGGCAAGTGCATATGGCAAGGATGAGGAGGTCGTTTCCAACTAGGGCCATCGTAGAGATGAATGTGAATATCCCAAATAGAAGTGTCTGTAGTTCAGGGCGATTGGTCAGACCAGCCAGGATGAATTCCTGGACTGACTGGTTCCTTTTTTCAGTATGTTCAGAACTGGTGACCTAGATTGATAAATTGTGTTACGTTGAGCAGTGATGGAAAGAGATTCTTTTTTCCTCCCCTATGCTCTCTCTCTCTCTCTCTCTCTCTCTCTCTCTCTCTCTCTCTCTCTCTGCCCAAATCGGCCACCTTCTGTATGGCCACCTCCCAAGCCTGCCCAAGTCCCGCCCCAGCCTCCCTCCCTCCCTCCAATCCCCGTGCCACCTCAGCATGGAGCCTCCCTCGTGCCAACCATCTTCGGTCAGCGCGAGAGAGGTTCAGCGCGGGCTCAGACGCCAACGCGGGGGTGCCAATCGCTGCACGGGGTTCAGGATTGTTCTGCCCATATCATATTTGAAGATTTGGTCGAGAAGATTTGGTCGAGAGGGTTAATGCCTCCGTTTGCCTGAAGATAAGAGCTGAAGATCTGAAGGTCGCCAGTTCGAGACAGCGGGAAGTCTCTGTGAGCTGCAGACCTCGTTAATTGCAGCTGATTAACAGCTGAGCTTCAGCTGCCTTGTGTGAGGGGGAGTTGTG
The DNA here is from genome assembly GCA_029204185.1 of Lerista edwardsae. Taxonomy (NCBI): domain Eukaryota; kingdom Metazoa; phylum Chordata; class Lepidosauria; order Squamata; family Scincidae; genus Lerista; species Lerista edwardsae. Next base: position 303 of record JAJKFI010032899.1, on the reverse strand, counting down.
CCAAAGTTCAGCTGCTTCTCTTGTGGGAGCAGGGAAGCCGTTTATCAGCCAGCAAGAAGACAAACGGGTGGCCAGAAAGAAGGACTAAATCCAGAAAGATCCATCTGTATTTGTGTAGTTCTTGAAAGATAGAACATTTCTGTATACATTGTAAAAATCTTCGGGTTTCTGAATAAAGTCTGCCTCTGTAAACCGCCTTGAGTTATAGTCACTAGAGAAATCTGGTGACCTAAGAAAGGCGGTATATAAATCCAAGTATTATTATTATTATTATTATTATTATTATTATTATTATTATTATTA